>JAOXNN020000039.1:2685137-2697641 GCA_028571205.2 Hydropsyche betteni | reverse complement strand
ATATTCAAATCGGGTACACATTTCGGGTTCACACAATCGGGTTTTCACATTTTATCGTTTTCTGTTTCTTAACAAAATCACAGCCGATGTTATTAACATCGGGCCTATATACTAGTGTTAACATAAGCAAGCATATGAAAACATATAAGTTTTAATACGAACTACTCACACTCACATTTTCACTCACTATTTAACTTCACCCTAATTTTTAAACACATTATTCCAAAAATTTGCTTCAATTTTTTCTTACAATGAAATAAAAAAGAATTACTTTATTCATCTCATTTAATTTTCCTATAAAAATTTTCACTTCAATAAATCCCATTTTTTTTTTAATAAAAACTATCTTATTTACACAAGTAATTTTTTTATATTACATTTAATGTTGAGTTATTCAATAATGGCACATTATCGTGCTAGGGCAACATGATCATAAAAATGTGCGACAAACGTAAATCACATAATAAAAATTCTTCACAACACGTTAACGCCAAATAATACGACCATGTAAAAAAAATAGTTGACCCATTAACGACTGCTAGTTCAATTTATACGGAACCGTTAACGCCGTTAAAGGCAATACGTTACCGATTTAAATACGTGCCGAAAAAGGGGCGTGTCATACTGAAAAAATAAATAAAACTCGTTTCGAAGTGTGAAAACTAATTTCCCAAATGATAAATTCGCGTGACTCGAAAGGCTTTTCTTTCGAAATGAACTTTTCACGCTTACAATATCCTACATTGTACATTTTTATTTATGCGGTTTTCGACTTTTCCATCATTCGAAGCTTTCCAATTTTCTTCAAATGTAGTTTTTAATGGCCACTTTTCCAATTACGCGATATTGTAAGTGAATAAGAATCAATCTGAATTAATTCATCACAGAAAATGTTCTGTAAAAAAGTACTTTCATTTCCACTGAAAATTTAAAACATTTTAGTTTTTCTACATAATAAAATTTTACAGTGTCATAATAGACGAAGCATTTTAGGCGAAATCCCCGTACACATTTAATTCTTCAGATGGCGGAAAAGCGATTTTTCCGCTTACTTAGATGGCAAACTTCAAGGGAATTTCCAGTATACGCATCGCGAAAATTATATAATATAATGCGAAAAAGGGGGCTCGAAAAATTCCCGCTTTAGTAGGACTTAGCGAAGTGTTGCCGCTGGAAAATTACAAAGTTCACTTTTCCGATGCGGCGAAGGAAATTCCCGGGATTTTCCGGAAGAAGCCATAAAAATGATGGCGAAAACTACGGACGGGCGAAAACTATGGAAAATTCGCATAAATTTCCCGGTGAAATCTGAACTTCTCTGAATAAATTGAATACAATCCTTCATCGGTAATAAGAGACGTTTTAATTAGTTCCCGTTTTGAACGTTCCACTTTTGAAATTGTGAACGGAAGATTTTCAAATGCAATTTTCATTAGTTTCCGCAATTGGATTTTGCACAAACGATGCTTTTTCGTTCGTGACCTTTTTGTTTTGTGAAAGTCGTAGTTGTTCAAAATTATGAACGTTAACTGTTTGAAATGATTAAATCATAAAACTCGTATTCATACTACTTTTGAAAAGAAAACTTGAGAAAAAATATATCTTTATTTTTTTTCATCAAAAAAATATGAACATAATCAAAATTTAACAAAAATATATAAACGTTGAAAATTAGTCAAATTGAAGCACCTAATTTATGTTGAGGCTTTATAAAACACTGTTTTAAGTCTCCTTCGTCGTTAGAGCTAACACAAAAAAAGTTCATTTGCGTAATTTTTACCGCCTTATCTCGCGTTTATTTAAAACAATAAAACTGAAAGACTGAAAATCCGCAAAACGATGCGATAAAAAGCCCCCGACTCGTTAATCATCCGCGCATTATTTATTTATTCTTCCGCGACGAAAACCGAAGTGAAAAATAAGAACCGACGAAAAAATGAAACAATTCAACAAAATAATATTTAAACATATACTTGGGTATATGTATATATATATGTCTATTTTTGTGTATATGTTATTTTTATTAAATTTTATACACACATACTGTGAATTTTTTTTTTCTACGTGTATATATGTTACGTTAGGTTTTTTAATATAACACTAATATAAGTATATATACCAGTATACCTATATACATGTACATGTACATATAAATTTCGAGAAAAATAATACACGGTGACGAAAAAAGTCGTCTCCATTTTAATTTATCACCCAATTAGTTAAAGACTGCGAACATTACGAGTGCGATTTTTCATTGCGAAAATTGTTCTCGGGGGTAATTTCGGTATTTTTTTCATACGCTTTTCACAACAACTATCGGCCATTAAGAAACAATGTGTTCGAGTTTTCCGTGGTGAAAATTACGCGACATGGCCGGGGAAAATGTTTATGGAATTTTAGAAATTTTCATGCTACAAATGCGCTTTCAGCTGTGTCGTTAGATTAATGTCCGACGCTTAAAGGGTTAACCTGCTAAAAGGTGTTTTCATTTGTTTGAATATAATGTTTGTTTTTTAAGTGGGCCACTTTGTACTTTTGAAATTTTCTCGGTGGTTTTTGTGAAAATTATGTTTTTCTTGTTTAATCTCTTGTAACTTGAAGTTTGTATGATTCCGAAATGAGAAATATTAAATAAGTTTTTTCGTATATTTTTTTGTAATCCATTGTTGATTTTCATAATATTTATTATAAATAATGTATGCATGTTGAAATGCAATTTTGTTTTTTTCGATTTATGTATTTTCATCCTAATTAAATACCATCGCAAAAACTCTGCTAGCGTAACAACAATAACGAGCAGAAAATACGATACAAAACCACTAAAATATGAAAAAACATATATGATAACAAGTGGAAAATAGAATGAAAATCCGCAATTATTAAATTTATTAATATATGGAGTCTTTTTTATATACAAATATGAATATTGCATATCTAATACATATTTTTTGTGTTAAAATATATTTCTTTAATAATTGAACTTAAGTCAATGACATATTATAATACGCTCATATATTATATTATACATCTATTGATTAATCTTATAAAAGATAAACACATGACAGTTGAATAGATTAAATTTGAATACATGACACTTAATGACAACGCGCTTTGAAATTTTTTTTATTATCATTTTTTTCTAACAAAAACTTTAATGATATTATTTTTATATTATAAAAATAATTTAATATTATTGATTACTAGTAAATAGACCCGATGTTAATAACATCGGTTGTGGATTTGCTAAGAAACGGAACACGATTAAATGTGAAAACTCGATTGTGTGAACCCGAAATGTGTACCCGATTTGAATATTTAATATTTAATTAATATAATCAAAATAGTTCATTTGTTATTTGTTTGTGACATATAGGCTACCCGATGCCAGTACTCGATTTAAATAGATTTAATATTTAATAAATAAAACCAGTTCATTTGTTATTGATACAGATATCTGTCATCGGTGATTATATACACGTATAGGGGATTCAAATATTTTTTCCACTGCGTAATAATCGACGTAATGCATAAATCAATAGACGATTTTATGAGCATGATATTATAGACGTTAAGTTCATATGCATATAGACTATATACGCTTGAAGAATAATTTTATAGACGCAAAAAAATTATCATATCGACGCGTCGTTATAAAGTCGCGAGCGTCATCAACACACACAGATACACGGACACACTGAAATCCGCTATTATATATAGGGAATGTCCAATTTTCATTTATTCATTCGTCTGGTTTTTTCAAGCAATTTATAGTAATCAATTTAAAAAATATATGTTTTTTTTTTAAACAATAATTTCAGTGGATCAAAATTTTCCCTTTGTTACTTTTGATTCTGCAATTCTCGTTCACCTTCGTAATAAAAAAGCGAAAAAACAAACATACCCACATACAAAACGAAACGAAACAAATAAAAGAACAACGAGGCGCCTCTGGCCGCGTACACGTAGTACGTCTTTACGCTTTGCGAAATTCACGTGAACATTTTCCGTTCGTTACGTTCAATTTTTCCGTCTATACATATATATCCTCTTTTTGTTATGCATATATCCAACGATTTATACGACCTTCCTTCTCTATCTCGCTATAAACACGGAAGTTTATATACATCGTTGTCTTGCTCTATGTTCGTTTCTTAGAGCGGTAAATTTTACGGGCTTCTGGTTTGTTTGCGTTATGACTGTCTCTGAAAAAGTGTTCTGTTTTTACGTTGTTTTTGCGTAACCTTCGATTCCAAGTTTGTGTAAATATTTGCACTTGCATTTGTTGTTATTAAAACGATTGTTTAGAAAACATCTATTGAAAATCACGGAAATGAGTTCAATCATAAAAAATTTAACCAAAGATTTCAAAATCTTACTAAAAAATATTAAAATTTGTAGTTACCCAGATGGATGATTCATATTTTTCGATCGTATTAAGAAAGTAGTCATATGTTACTATGCGAAATTTCTTTGCCAAACTTTTGAACAGATTCCTGAGAATACAAAAGTGTCGTTGAATATTAGCAATGCCGGGTCCTTGACAAAAGTTTTTCCCTCAGGACCACCAAGAGAAAAACCGTCTCTCCTCTTTCGATTTTTTATTTATTTCACAATTTCAAAATATTGGAAATATCTACAAAGTCTGAAAACAATCATTTTGAAATTGTGTAATAAAAAACTAAGTACTAAATTTCAAAAGAAAAATAATGAAATAAAACAAATAGTGTCGGTAATGGAAACTTTATCGTTTTTTTATGAATTCCATAATATCTATACCAGTGGTATATAACGCGGGGTCTACCAGATTTACTGTAATTGCAAATGCTAAATTTTCTAATTTTAACTCTCACTATAAAAACAAAATAAAAAAGGATTTAGTACATGATAATATTTTACAAATTTCAACAACTTATAAAAAAAATAAATCAATTTTTACTGTCCAAATTAGCACCACAGCCGAATTTTTTTCTTTTTTCATCGAAAAAATATATTGTAAAATCTATATTAAAAACTTTTGTCAATTATATAAAGTAATTGTAATTATTAAGATATTTCAAATCAAGATAAACTCTATGTATCTATATCAAAGAATATATAATATAATTTTTTCAGAAAAAATTTCTTATTTAAAAAAAAAATACTAACAAGTGATTTTATCGTAAAACGTATTAAATTAAGACGAGGCCATTTCTGACATATCATTAGAAGTCATGTTATTATTTTTCAAAATGATAATGAGCACGTTATCGATCAACAGTTTGGTCAAATCATTAAACAACACGTGGAAAGGTCATCAAATACATAATTGCATGCCGTTGGCACAAAGAACACTACAACCAGAGATAAGATATTGGGCTTTACGAAATATGAATTCGAACCTATATTTAAATACCTCTAAAGTGACGTCATGTTTGATATGTAAGGTCGGGTCATTTTTTTTTTGACATGAAAAACATGAATGGGACTCGATGAAAGGTAATTGATAAGATAGATGCATTTAATGAAAAATAATAACTTTAATAAATTTTCAGCTGAAGATGTTGATGGTGTGGATGAAGAATTTATCAAAAAATCTTGACTGGTGATTTAATACAAAAAAAAAAACAGAATATTCGACAAAGATTTCAAATTTTTTATTTCTAAAAAATGATGTCGTGAATTAGCTTATACTTAAATCAATTAGATTCCAGAGAAAATTTGATTTTAATATTTAGAAAATCAGATCAATATTTTAATGTATTTTTACATAAAATCATCATGTGAAATTATAATTTCCGTATCTTATCGAAATTATGAACATAATAAAGGCGTTGGGAACCTTTTTTTGCTATAGGTCAGAAGCAACCAAAATGTGACCTTTTCGAAGATGTTTTGTGTCGGTGGGTACAATTTAATAATAATAATATAAATTTTGATCTTTTTAGTCTTATAACACCTTTTATTCTTTCCGCCACAAATGCATATATTATTATATATTTATAATATTAAAACTGACCAAGACATTCGAACAAATCGATCTCCCGGCACAAGATTTTTCCTGTCAATTATTGTTTTTTTTTTCATATTCGCGTATTCCTAACATATATAACATATTGAAAAAAATATAATTTTTAATAATTATAAAATAATGCCTTAACCAGTAAACTCATGGAAGTCACTTGAAATTGTCAAATGGGTCAATCTGTAACCCGCAGGTCATAGGTTGCCGATGACTGACCTAGTAGATAAGAAAATTTATATGAACATTATAAATAAACAGTCTAAGACAGGTTTGTTCAACATTTCGGCATGCGAGGGCTACATCGACCGAAATGTACAAACATCGAGGACCATTTACAAATTTCAATATATTAATTTTTGTAAATTCAAAACATAATTCTTGAAAACAATTTTAATTTTCCTGAAAACAAAAATCGTAAAAAAGGTGCTCAATCTGACTCAGAATGCTATTTGAAAAATGAGGGCCACTTTCGCAAGCACTGGGGCCACATTGGCCCCCGGCCACTACTTGGACAAGCCAGGTCTAAAATATGAAATAGTTGTATTCAAGGCAAAACAGTTATCATCTATAACTGCGGTAGTTATTAACAAACCATTGTACAGGAAAGATCATTTATAGTTACAACAATGCCTTTAGAGGCTCATGAAAATAATAGAAATGTTGAATGCAATCTGGCAGAAGGTAAATAGCATTCATGAATCGATAAAAATCTATAAATAAATATTATATTTTGAAAACTTAACTTGCAGATCCTGGATACGGGAAACGGCACATAATAGCTGTTTTATTATTTATATTAGTAGGAGTTGCGACAGCTTTAAGATCAAGTATGACTATTGCAATATTAGCAATGACTGACACAAGTAATTTAACAGATCATAAAGTAAATATTTTGAAAAATATATTTAAATTCAAAAACAAATACAACAAAACATCACAATTCAAAATTTTTCATTTCCATTTCTTCCAGAAAAAGTATCATTTAATTTTTGTCTCATTAATATATCAGTTCTTATTTTTTTGATCACATGCAACCTATGTATACTAACTATGTATACAACCTATGTATACTAATATTTTCCACTGAAAGAATTTTTTTCAATACACCATAGGAAATTTGGGCATTTTCCTTTAGGTGAATCTTCATGGCAAGCGTAAGCATCCTAGGTTTTGAGATATGCTTATGTGGATATGTTTATGCTAACCGTGGAGTTTCATCCTTGTTATTTATGCTCACACTAGTAATGATCAAGTGGAATTAACTCTTAAAATCTTTATATTTCTTCAATATCACTCATTGTCATTGTTTTTTTTTTCATTGTTTCTCAAATTCTGAAATTTCCCATAATAATAAAGGTATATGATTGGAATCCACAAGAAATGGGTTTGGTTATGAGTTCTGCTGGTTGGGGTGATATACCCGTCCAATTCATTGCAGGACCATTAGCTAACAGATATGGGAGCAAAAAAATATTAACCATTTCAACACTCATAACTGGAGTGTTAATGATGTCGACTCCATGGTTTGCAGAAACGGTATATAATTATTTCGAAAAATATGAAAAAAAACTTTGAAATTTTTAAACACATATATTCAAAATAGGGAGGATGGATAGGTGTTTGTATCACAACAAGCATTCAAGGAGCTTTTCAAGGAGTTATCTCTCCATGCACTCACTCGTTAATAGGGAAATGGTCTCCTGTTAACGAAAGGACAAGATTTGCCACATTCGTATATGCAGGTATGTTATTTTTGTAATTATTGTGAAAATTCTTGTAAAATATTTACTACCATTAAAAATTTATAAACTTTTTAGGAGTTTACACTGCATCAATTGTTACTCCACCGATCACCGCATTTATTTGTACAAGTACTTGGGGTTGGCCCTGGTCTTTTTATATATTTGGTGCTCAATCATTTATTGGGTGTTTGTTATGGATAATTTTTGGAGCATCATCTCCGAGTAAACATAAATCTATATCTGAAAAAGAAAAAAGTTATATAGAACAAGATTTAGACTTAATTGACAGTTCAGTAAGAAAATTAGGCGACTTTTTTGAATTTTCAGCATTTTTAGCATTGTTTGGCATGTAACGTATATGGGTTTTATCTGATTTTAATAATACATTTAAAAATTTTAGAATTCCAAAACACCCTGGAAATCAATGATGACATCTCGTCCGTTTCTAGCATTAATAATTACCCAATGTGGCTGTGTATGGGGATACGCCATAATTGATGTAGAAACTCCAGTTTATTTTAAAGAGGCATTGGGAATGGACTTAGAGAACGTATGTTTATTTTTTTGTACAATTTCGTTAAGTAGAAAAACTCAAAAATATACTGATTAGGTTATATATTTTAGAGTGGATTATTTGTTTCTCTTTCATATCTTGTGGCTTTGACAGTGTCAGTTGTTGTCAGTGTCGTTTCAGACTTCGCGTTAAAAAAAAAAATCATGTCTTTAACATCGATAAGAAAACTATGCAACACTCTTGGTAAGAACATTTATTTTTTTTTTCAAAATATCAAAAATTTTGTGTTTGCATTCTTTAAATGATATAACTTTCAACAGGGAGTTGGATTCCTGCACTATTTATGATTTTGGTCACATATGTTCCAGCGGAATATCTTCCACTATCATTGACATTGTTCATTATATTAGTTGGTTCGGATGGTATAAATTCATGTGGATATATGGTAATTCAAAATGTAGTAACTTTTTACAATGAAAAATTCTTTATTCTAGAAATTTTATTTTAGATAAATCATGTTGATTTATCACCAAATTATGCTGGTGTACTGGCTGGAATATCCAACTTTTTTTCAGGCATGGTTGGGATATGTGCTCCTATAAGCACTGGGTATATTGTTACAAATTTGGTAAATATGAAACAAAACTTTTCAAAATATGAATTCCAAACAAGTCATGAATACATTTTAAATTATAGAAAGATGTTACACTGTGGAGAAAAGTATATATACTCGCAGCGGGTTTCTATTTTGCGGGAAATATGCTTTATTTGATATTTGGATCAGGTAAAACACAAAGTTGGAATAATCCGGAATGTAATAAAGGTAAATTAATTTAAAAAAATATAATTTTACTTTCATTTAAGCTTTTTTTGATATTGTCCGAAATAATTATATTTCAGTTGAACAAGATGCTTCTATGGAGTTAACGGAAAAAGAAAAATCAGTCAATATGGATAATTTAAATGTAAATACATAGGTTAATTAGTAATGAAATTTATTTAAATGTAATTTCTGAATAGTTCGAAATTTATATTTTTTTTTATTGTTTATTGAGATTGGTAATAAAACCAATGGTGTAATTGTAAGATGAGAAAAAGAAATTTAAATAAGAAATTCAATATTATTCGATTGTACCTGATTCATAAGGATATTAGCATTAGCATAAAAATCTCTAAACAATTTTTATTATTTTCAATATTTTATATAAATATAAATCAAAGTAATTTTTCAAATTAAGCATAATTTCACAAAGATTTCACCGATTTTTTTCCTTAACTTTTCTTGATTAAATAATATTATTTTAATTACGATCTTTTTAGATTTTCTTTCATTTTTTTAAATAACATAATTTGAAAGAAAAAAAGTAATCAAATAAGGCTAAAAGTACTTAAATTTTGAACATCATATCACATGTGATGATAAATAAATTCATTAGAAAATTTTTATGTAATGCATATGAGATTTTTGATGACTTTATTTTAAAAAATGAAAATTAACATTATACCATTGATATTATATTTAAATTATGAATATGTAAACAAAATTATGAAAATAACAAATTCCTGATAAATTTTATGAATACATTCCATTAATTAAATAACCCACTCGATTATCTCAGGCAAAAACCGACTTCATTCCCCCCCCTTCTCCTTTGAACCGAACCTGGTTATTGAGATACATATTTTACACTCCAAATTCAACCTTTTGTAAATAGAATTCAATCTTTTCCAAATCACATTCAAGTGTAAATCAATCATATAAGTTTTATACGCCAAATTCAACTTTTAACAGATCATATTCAACTATCAGAAAATATTCTTAAGACTATCGTCATAGAGATCAATTAAATACAATCTACAGGTTTGAACTTCAAATTAAACCTTTTGAAAAGCATATCCAACCTTTTACAAATCGAACTCAATCTCTTTCGATTCATTTGTTGAATTTGATTAGTAAATGGTTGAATTTGATTTGCAAAAGTTCGGATTCGATTTTTACAACTTTCTTATTAATCTAATCAAGTTTCACTCTCGCAATAATCTTAAATAAATTAATCAAATTACTAATGCAACATCGAATTAATACAAGAGTTTCACTATTGAATTTCCATCCTGGATCCCTTGATTTAATATCCTAATCGACACTGCTGAATTATTATTTATTAAACGCAAGCAACGGCAATATTTCAAATATTCATTATTAATATATTACACACTTATCGTTAATATATCACCCTGTATAAGAGAGAGAGGGATACAGGCGTTCGTTTCGGAGATGCTGAATCATTTATTAACGAGTTCGCGAGGATTCGCGCAACACACGCGTTTCCTTATTTATTCAGCTAAGCATTTTCAGCTGAAAACACACCCACACGTAATATTTCGGATCGTGTACAATGGGCGAAGGATTGCGCCTGAGAAAGATTTTCGGACTTTTCGCGGACTTGGTAAGAACGTCCCTTTTCGTATTTACAATCGAACCGACTTGACCCACATTTGGTCAGTTAAACCGGACACATATCCTTCCGGGAAAATGGAGGTTTGTATTTGGAAGTGTTGCGGTGAATTTGAGGAATTTGAGGATTTGGATTTTTGTTTGGGTTTGTCGGATTCGTTTCGTTGCTTCGATTGGTTTTTCGAATATGATTTCGAATTTATATTGCGTGTTGTGTGATGTATTGTCAACTAAAGGATATGATTAGGATTAGGCTACATAAAAAGTGTAAATATTACGTCTCATGGAGCCTTATTTTTATTCTGATGAATTATTAGAAATTTAGATATAGTAATAATGTGTCAGATGCATTATGTTTATTTGATTGTTTTTTCGAATATTATTTTGAATTTATGCTTTACAATATGTAAAGTAATGTTAACTTAAGAATATTTTTAGGACGCGGCTTCATAGTAAGGGTATATTTATCCTTACTATGAAGCCTCCTATTTACTCATACTATTTACCCTTACTATTTACCCTTACTATTTACCCTTACTATTTACCCTTACTATGTCTCATGTGATTTATTTCAATGTATCGTCAAAAGTTAAAAGATGATTACTATTTTACATTCCAAATTCAACTCTTTTCATATCAAATTCAACCTTTTACAGATCAAATTCAACCAACGGAAGTATATTCTTAAGACTATTATAATAGCGTTTAGTTGAATGAAATAAAAAAAAGGTTAATTTAGTTTGTAAAAGGCTGAATTCAGGATATAAATTTTTTATCAAAGATCTTCAGTAAGATTGATCTTATTACTCAACATTTGTCGTTTAACTCAAACAATTAATAAAAAACGATATGAAACAAAACTAATATGTATTGACGTTATTTACGGTAGCACAAAGTAATATGCGCAACTCTCACAGAATAAAAATCAAACGTTTTATAATATTACTTTTACCCATCGCATTCGCTGAAAGAAAACGGATTTTGCGGTGCGAAAACACGAGTATTTTTGATACTTTCATTATGTTGTTTTTTTTTTCTCAGGCTGCTCTCTTCTCGCTTTCTAGCAGATAATATTGGTTCAGTGATTAATGTTCGAATCTTGCAGGAAAACCTCATTTTTTTGTTTACGCGTTTTGTCGATGGTTAATATCGAAAAGAAATTCGTGCGAAGATTATTTTCGTGGCGGTGTTGAAAAATTTCTCGGAAAATATTTGCGCGCGAATTTGATCGATTTTAAATTGAATTATAAAAAATATTATTATTCGCTTTCCATTTTCAGAAATCGTTTAGGTCCTACATTGAAAAAAACTTAACTTATTAAATTTTTTCAATCGATTACGTAACGCTGTTTTTAATACGAATATTTCAATATTTTACTATAAACCAAATTACAAATATATTACGTTTTTATAAAAGTGAAAAAAATTATGAATGTCAGATTTTATTGATAAATCTTACAATTAGTATATATGAAGTAATACATATCGGATAAAACTTAATGTTTTATAATTTCATCAGTTTAATTCGGTAAATTTTTAAACATACTGATACTAATTGATAAAAAAAAGTGAGTTTTTTTTTCAATTATCATACTTTTTATTTAATTATGGGTTTTTTTGGTATTTTTCAAGCTTATAAGTTTTGGAGTATACTCAGTTAATTATTTGAATAATTAGTTGAAAAATTCATCATTGCATTCAACTATTATTCTCTATAGTATATAGGCCTGATGTTAATAACATCGGCTGTGGTTTTGTTAAGAAACGGAAAACGATAAAATGTGAAAACCCG
>JAOXNN020000039.1:2649734-2685037 GCA_028571205.2 Hydropsyche betteni | reverse complement strand
TAAATCGTTGTACATAAAGCTCAATACGGCAGATATAGGCGTTAGAAAATGCCTGCCGTTATAATTTGCCTATAACACATGAACAAACTAGTCTGTTTATGCATCTTCAAAACAGCTCTAGTCCAATTGTTAGTGTGGTATGTCAATTTAGGTTTTTGCACTCTTATGCTAAATATCAATAAGGTGGAAATTGGTATATCAAATAATGAACGAGAAAGAAGCGTAGAGTCTATCCGTCGGGTCAGTTTGTTTTGAATACGTCTTCACAACTTAGGCTAAAACGCTAACTTATACTTATGATGTCTGTTTTTAGTTTAGACGCAATTATATATTGGTAAAATTTGACAGTTGACATTCAAACTAAAATCGATAGTTTGGGTACACCCAAACTAATATGTGTATAAATAAACAAAAGTGAACACTTGAACTGTGACAAATACATTAATTGTACTATCGTATAATGTTTATGGAAGAAACGGTTGCTGAAAAGTTTTCCTTAAAGTTTTAAAGAGGGTCATGTTATTTGGAACATTTTGAACTAAATGTAACACAATTAGTCCAAAGTATCATAGATTTACTATTTCGATTTTTAAGGAAAAAATTAAAATCTCGCACTTGCGCACTAATAATATCCGAATGAAAGGTAATATGGTAGATAAATCTTATTTTATATGAATAAAAACTCCTATATCAATACAAAACTATTTAAAATTCACGATTGAAACTTGTGAAACAAAGGGAAACTGGAGGTTTTTGGTATTTCTTGTTTGAAAAATCGATGTTCGAAATGTCCGAGTATTTTCAAAAATTTATTAATTTTGGACTTCGGTATTAGAAGATAACTAAAGTTTAACCAATGAAAATAAATCATGCGTTCGAAAAAGGTTAAAAAAACGAAAGAAAGTTTAAATATATTTATAGATGTTTTATTTCAAAATGATGGTACCCAAACAAAGTTTGCAATTTTATTTGAACATATAAAGTTTCGAATATGTAACTAATCGGTTAACAAGAACGACATATTGATGTGCCTTTGGATTTTTGAAGAGTTTATTCTTTTATGAATAATGAAAAAATATTGTATGTTACTGAAAATAAATGACTTAAATAATATATTCATGGAATTATTTGCATATAATTTTCTCATATTAACAATCGCTTGTTATGTTTACGATGTTGTTATGTTGCTAAATGCCAAATTACATTTCGCTGGAATTAACGAATCGTGCGCAATTGCATATATTTAGCATTATGCGTTTTTTCCAGACTCCAAAAAAAGTTTTGTCATTGAATGTTTTCGGGATAACCGCCAAAATGTGAACAAACATTTCGAAAAATTCACAAATCAGATTTCCTTTGATTTTAAAGGTCAAAAATGTGATAGTTCTATCAACAATAATAAAAAAAAGATTTACCATTGAGCAACATCAAACTAAACATTCCAATTTTTTCCATCCGAATCAAAAGCTTCTAAAATATCAATCAGAACTCGGGCTACATTAAAAACTCGAAACTATTAAATCATTTTGCATCGCAATACAAGACAAATAGCACAACAATAATCCCCCAATTTGACCCGATGAACCCCAAATCAAGAACGGTGCCGACATGCGAAAGATCGATGCCATTTTTCCAAATTGACATGACAGTTTTGATTCGATTCAATTCGATTCGATTGCAGAGTTAGTTCCACCTTATTGGGCCGACGCGGGGTCACCCTATTCGTTAACATCCACAATAGAAATACGGTGCCCTTGTAAATCAATTTCGCACATTAGTGCCGAACGATCGCGAACAATCTCGACACTCGTCACGAATGATCTATGGTGGATCTTTGATCAAAAACACATTCGTTGCTTGGAGATCGATTGTGTTTTGATTAAGTGATCCATTTTGGAATCGACATTGTTAACAGCTTGTATTAAATTGATTTAAAACAACGAGTACTTGGAAAAAAATGTATTATAAATCATGTGATTTTAGATCAAGAATACCCAAATGTATTGTATACTGATCAATTCACTTGACTAGAGTGATTGATTAAAATGGATAGATCAACTATTTTTAACGTTTACCATTTAACATTAGGAATTTTAAGTTTTTCTTTAATATTTTATAATAGTTTCGATGATAAATCTAAATTTACAAATCGATATAAAATTTTATATTATATTCTGTTTAACAACAATAACAATCTGTTCTGTGTCAATAACAATCAAAACCAATTACACTTATTGAATATAATGAGATGTAAATTCTGAATATATGCATTTTTAATTTCCGTAATGATATAAAAGGTCAAAACTCAAACGACGACGTGTACATTTGATTGACAATATATTTTTTTTATTTAATTCACCCCATTGTGTCAATAAACTCATTAAAAATTCTCACGGAAGTATCAATGAGGCATACCAGACTCAGAGCAAGGTCGCATAATATATAAAATAAAATAAAAATATTATCGGGTTTACAAAATGCACAGTGCGTCGATTTCGACACGAATAAAATTTTTGATATATCGATTTTAACTTTTTTATACATAGTTCAAATAGAAATAGAAAGTATGCGCGATATAGATCTACTTTTTGTATCGGTTTCCGAATAATTCAATTATTTTTTTGCCCAAAATGTATTAAGTCAATCCCGGTCAGATTTTTGAGAAAGAAATCAAATTTAAATTCGCACAAATATCGCACGTATGAAAAAACACACATAAAACGACGGATTACATCATCCGAGTGACAGTCCGATTCAAAATTTTTTCAGCACTCATCTCTTCAATACTCACACTCGGCAGCTTCATATTGGGTCGATATTCAAATTAACATTCGAATCCGTTATCGTCTCAAGCACCTCCTGGATCCGTTGCGCGATTATAGCACACTCAAAAGAAGTGGTTCTGTTGTCGGTTGCTCAACCGTTTGTTTGCCAACGGCCTTTTTAACACTAGACCTGACTCATCATCTCGTCACAATTTCAGAACGCTGCTGAAACTGTGACAATATAAAACGCACAGAAATAACCCGGTCCGTGGGAAGGAGCCTCGGATTCGTATTATTCAATGATGATGATGGTGATGAACGAAAACGCATTGGGTGTCGTCTAAATCCGAACGTTTCCAACGGGTGATTAATTGGTTGTAGTTTTCTTTGAGGAAGCTTTGGAAAATTCGATATACACTTGGGCCTTGTATAACACGGTTATCTGATACTACGAAAATACAAATCTGTCTTTTACGAGGTTTGAAGTTCATATGAAGTTTGGTGTTATGATAATTCGTCTAAAGACAATTTTTCCAGGACAATTCGTAAAAGGGAAAATTTGTTCAAGACCGTCCAAACGAATGTTTGAAATGAGTATGTGTAGGTACAGGTACATGTATATAAAAACGTAAAATTCAGGTTTTCCAACTTATTTCATTTTATGATCGAATTTTTTTAGACGAATTTTCGTTTGGACGAATTTTCTTGGATGAATGATTGTTTGAACGTTCTTGGATGAATTGTCGCTTGGACGAATTGTTTTGGAACCATAAAGTTTGGGTTTTTTTGTTCCACAAAAATATCGAAGTTTGTCAATACATTTTTTTTTAAATAAGCAATATAGGAAATATACATTTACTATTTAGAAAAAATGCATTATAGGTGCTCAAATTAAATTTCTTAATTTTTTTTCATGTGTAATTTATGTGTTTTATGTCCGATAATTAGGTTTCTTAAAGAATTACACGACGTTTTGACGTATGTGTATTGTGTAAAGGTTACGTTTGACAATTTTAAAAAATTATTTTCTTTTAGATCGTTTCAATTTGCATATGCTAATAGCTTGGATGGAAAAAGATACTACTGGACAACATATAAACTCGAAACTTGTTAAGATATTGTTAAAAATTGATAAATATAAAATCCGAGCTAGAAGCAAAATTCGTTTAAAAATATAATAATTTACGCACTTATAATTCGTAAATTACGTGTGAAATTCTTTGAAAATCTCAATTTAAGTATTATATTTATAACACAATTTCATTCGTGCTAAAACGCAAATTTGTCAATAAATAATTTACGTACCCAAGTGAAGCAATACTTATTTCAGTTATAATTATTTTTTTTTCCAAAACCGTGTTACGAAAATAGATCAAAATTCATAAACCGTGTATCAAAACCGTGTTATACGAGGCCCGAGTGTATTCGGCTCATTAAAACATGTTTTTATACGGACCGGTGTAATAATAAGTTTCGATTGTGATTTAGTTTGATATATTGGAAAAGTGTGAAGGTTGTAATAAATTTCAATCGAACGTATTGATATGTTCGTTTATTGCAGTTGTGTTACAAAAACTAATGACCATAGAAATAAAATTTTGAACAGCCTTGGACGTATGTTCATTAGCTGTCGGATTCAATTTGAACTATGGAACGCAATATAATACGCGGCGGGTAACGCGATATTAATTAATACAAATATTTTCAGTCAATTCATTAGAATGTGTTCTCATCAACTTGAGAGAAGGAATGGTTGAAAAAAATATATCTAATTTGCTAATTGAAAATAACAACCGAAACAAAGCAAGGATTCGAAAGCTTCGTGCTATTCTTTAGTTAAAAATAAAAATACGTGACGATGTTTTACCTATAAATAAATTGAATAGACACGTCTTTTCATTATTTATGAAAAGGTAATCCCGCAACCAGCACGCGTACTTTCAATGTGAAGCTTCATATAAGGCTTCTGAATGATATTTAGTATCTAACGTATTTGGAACGTCTACGAAGCCGATTAACTTTTTTGTCATAACTCTTTGACCTAATTTGTTTTAAGAAAAAAAAATATATATGTGCTTAATAGTCCGTAAGTATTATAATACGGTTTATTCAATGAAAATTTTTAAATATTTAAAGATGTTTTGTACAAAATTGTGAATCGAATGTATTATGCATCAATCAATTGAATATAATTGTATTATAAAATGTATCACTTAATTCGATCGATTTAAAAATTCGTAATTAATTGATTGAAAGATTTTTTAATACGTGTTCTAATTTGTGAAATGTTTTAGTTTCGCCGAAGCAGATATAACGGACGGGTAAGCTTATTGTATTTGATGCATGAAAGATAAATTGAATGAAAAAATATCCTATTTCAACGGATGAGTAACAAAGTCAGAAAAAAAAAACTATAAATTTAGTTTTTTTTCAATTAAAGCATACAAACAATTATCGTGACAATTTTTTTGTAAAATAAAAAGTCGACTCTGAAGACCGTTAAACTCGTTTTAGAATCTGCCAATATTTCACAAAGGTCATCGAATCGAGCGAACGTTTTATACCAGAAACGACATTATATTGAATGGTTTGTACAAAACTTTCACGAATACATATAAATTTAATAAAAATCCAGAGCTAATTTTGATCTCATTAAAAATATGGAAACCACTCGTCATGCAAATTGGTTCAACTACAACGAGAACATATTTATCGACAAGTCTTGACATATTAAATTTAAAACTCAGGTGTGCATTTATTTTCAATATTTTACATATTCATGTGCTCAAAAAAAAATTATTATTATTTATACATGTAATTAAAAAGCTATGTTCGATGATGATTAGATTCACTTGTCACGTCATGGATAAAGATGCTATTTATAAATAGTTTTGATTTTATCGTATCGAGAAAGACAATGCGTGTTTCGGTTGTGTGCAACACAATTCCTGTAATGTTTTTGAACAGAAATAGATGGACGTGTTTTAAGTAAATAAATTGTAAGATTAGAATGCCGAAGAGTTTTCTGCAAAATAAGATAACTTCTTGATTCAAGTCATGGCTTTTTGCGACTATGAAATCGAATAAACTCGTCTATTTTCAGCACAATGTTTCAATTCAGCGAAGAAATAAGTGTTGATGAAATGCAAATCCAGTTTCATATCTAAACCCAAGATACGATCGTTTTCGAAACACTTGAGTTCTCAACTAGCAATCGAGCATTCCGTCCTAATTAACTTATCACCGATTCGTTCCGAATATTCTGTTTATCTTTCGAAAATTCATAATCATAACACAACAAAGAAATGAAATCTAACATATGCTTTAAAGTGGGAAACTGAGATCAGAATTTTTAATAGAAATTTCTAGAATTCAAAAACGGCACGTCGGCTCACATAAAAACGTCGGATGTTTCGTTGCACAATGCGGACATTGGATGCAACATGTTATTTTCGAAGTGGGACTTTCGAGTTAAGAGAGATGTAATTTTAACCGGTTGCCTGGATTCGACCTGCTTCCCGTTTTCGTGTCCAGGAAGCAAAAACGAAAACGACACGAAACCAATAATAGAGTCCCAGCTAACTATGCAGATAAGAATGGAAAGCGCTCACCTTCGAGCTCAAAGGAACTCAAAGATGCATTCATATTATATAATTTAAATTATAATATATTATATGAATCTATTGAAAAAATCGGTAGGTAAATAAAGGTAGACATATCAGATGAAAAATACAATAAAAAGTATTATCTATTCACTCAAAGTTTTCAGTTATTTTTTAGTAGCAATGCTTCATTTATTAAAAAAAAACTTTGGAACTTATTTAGGTTGAAACAATCAATAAATAAGGACATTTCAAATCGAAAGAATCGAAGAGAAAGTATATTTTTTTCATTCTGGATATCATATTACAGTAGAATTATTAAAAAATAAAAATTATTTTCATAAATACATTTTTTTTAATCTGAATAAATTAGCTAAATAAATGTAATGTTCAGATACACCTATTGGTCAAACCAAAGCCATGGGAATAAAATTTTATGGATAATATATTCTTTTACTTATTATCATAATTGCATTATTGTATAAAAATGTATAAAATAAAATATTATAGTGATATGGGACATTGTTCTACTGTGACACTACGTGTATTGTTTCTCAAGATGTCTATCTATAATATTTTATATGTCGTTTGCTGATTTTGTTCATTAATTAACTAATTTTTATATTTACAATATGAAATTTTTTTAATCAATCATAAATCGACGCTTGCCCTTCCGAAAATAAAACATTTCAAATAATTAAAATCTTCATATTTTCAAATATCATATTTGTATAAATTTAATGTGTAATAATACAAAAAATCACTAAAAATTCTTGAGAAATCTACGAACTTCTAGATAAATGAAAATTCTAAATTTTTTCTCGAGAAAAACACAAGTTCTATAGTATAACCCTATGCATAGGTAAGTCAATATGAAAAATTTCAAAGTGGAAAAAAAAAAACACTCACCCTTTGAGGTGCACCCAACAACCGATGCAGAGCTGGTAGTTGACATGTCAATGGCAAAAGGGTGCTGAAAGTGTGAAGGACTGATTTTCCAGGTGTTGGTGTTTCACTCCAGCATCTGAAGGGATCTGTGTCGTTTACGTATCGAACTCTGCATGTCATCTCTTGCCTGGTCATCTTCAGCTCCACCGTCTGCTTCTCTTCAACGGACATCTGCAACGTTTTGTAATTCAGTCTCAGGTTTTTATTTTTCGGGAAAAAGTTCAAAGATTTTAATCTAGAGCGTCGAAAATATTGCTCAGATCTGATTTGGCGTGTTTGAATCATTTATCAAAGACGAAATGTGTTTTTTTATCTTTTATATCAAGTTGGTTTTTATTTTATGTGCATGATATATAATATTGTATTCAAATTACTGAAATGTTTTGTTCGAGTATATTTTTGGATGAATGAATTAACTAATCGAAATTAAACGGAAATTTCAATAAAAAAAACTTTTAATTAGAGTAATTAATGACGTTTTTATGTTAATGCTATTTAAACACGAATAAAACAACCATTACAGAGGTGTGGATTATCCTTTACTACGCCAACTTCCATTGCATGCGAGAATATTTTCGTTCAACTTTTTAATTGAATTCACCCAAATTTGAACTAGCTTATCATGAAGATGGAAAATTTTAAAATTCGTAACTACATAACACAATTTTTTCACGTACATTTCATTACGTGTCCGCATTATAAATGAGCGTATAATAATTCATTCGCGATATTTCGCACGCCCATGCATACGAACGAAACGAGAAGTAGTCCCATATATTTTTTCAAAAACAGACAATACACGTTGATTCACCATTGAATTGAATTTTGAGAAATTCTTACCGACGACAGGACACTGTCACATATATAATAATAATTATGATATAACATTTTCAGTATTTCGGTAGCGAGATGTGTCGGGTTTCACATTCGAGATGATTTGAAAACAACTTCGTCTCTTGACTGCTTTATAATGAAAATATTTGAATTCGATTCAAACACGATGCCGATTTCACTAATATGTTTATGTTCGTTAAAAATAATAAGAAAAATTAAAAAAAAAATAGTTTAATACAAAAATCGAGCGATTCGAACGGGGAAAAATTTCGAAAAAATCTGACATATCCTGGACATCGTCTCCAATTTATCAGTGAATGATGGTCACCGTAATTAAACCCGTTTGTAAGGATCTGCGATGGAGGCTCTTGTCGAGAAGCTTCGGTTGCAGTTTGAACGGCATCCTGTTTGGCGGGTGGCGGCGTTGCCGAACCGGACTCTTTCGAACACAATGGTTCTCAAATGGTTTTTTTTTCGAGTGGATAAGAATAGGTCAAAGACCCGCCGATTTTGTGTCGTGTGACGATGACTTCGAAGTAACTTTTGATGGATGATTTTGATACGAGTTTGTTGTGAAGGTGAAATTTTTTAATTGGAAATATTGCGAATATCATCGTCATTATTAAAAAATAGTTTTTGATAAGAAAAAAAAAAACGGAGATATTTATTGATAATATACTTAAAATACTGAATTTCAACGATTGATAGAATCTAATGCATTTGAAAATGTTAAATCAGTGACATGAAAATATATTTTTTTATTAAAAATTGAATTTTTTTAGATAAAAATTAAAAAAATAATTCGCAGTTGGAGAAGCATAGTGCAACATGAACAAACCTGTGACACCACTTGTTCAATACGTCATAGAAGGTTCTCTTTAGAGGAAAATTTGCGAACTAATTGCATAACCGTGTCATAATTGAAATAATAGAATTGTGGGGCATTAAAGTTCGAGGATTATGAACTGAAGGTCGTTTTTTTATGGATAAATATCGCTGACTGTTATAATATGACGGAATTGACAAAATATATCACTTATGTCATGTTTAATATTGGAGCTTCGAGGTTGTTTGATTTTCTAAATCATCAATGTCATTGATATTCATAATATCTCAATTTCATTCATTCAGAATTGAACCGTTAAAATATTTAAATTTTACTGTTATTTATAGATTTCATAAATTATGTATTAATGCTAGAGAAATCATATAATTTTTATATTGGAACCGTTTCATTTCGGTTGCATCGTTTGTATTTCCATTGGACAGATTCCAGCGGTGGAAAATTTCAGTGATTTTTCATACAAAATCTATACTGAAAAAATATTTACACACGTGTGCATAATATTATAGCACACGTGATTTCCAATAATAGATTTTCAAGGCGAATAATCGATTTCGATAATGAAAATAAGATAAAATGGAAATGAATCGTGAAAAGTGTTGGATTTTTTCATTAGCACCACGTGGATTGAAAATAAATATGTGGTCAAATAATGTTATATTATAGAATGTGATTGGAATCAATTGAGTAACTTTAAAAACATCTAGATGAGTTAGAAAACTTGGAAATTTAAAAATAAGATTCGGATCAAAATTATATTGCGTGTTTGTATACAAGAAGCCAAAACAGCACAGGTGATTCAAATTATTTTATATGAGTGTATAATGTGCTGAAAGTATTACAGCATGAACTAAATTAGTGTGCTGAAATCTTTGCTACACATATTTAAAACATACCAAAATATGAATCGAGTTAGTTGAGAACATATTTTTCAAGTTAGCCAAAAATAAAAATTACGATATAAACTATCACTAATTTAGATAACTAAATGGGTTTTAAATTATGAACTATCTATGTTATTATTTAAAAATTACTAAAATTCTAAGCACGTATTAAGTACTTTTCGAATTTCTAACATAAGAAAGTATTGTTCGCGAACATTCGGTAGGAGATCAAAAATAAATAAATTCCAGTTATATTCAAAATAGATAAATATAACGAATTTCCTCAATCATATTTCAAATCGATGTAAGTGAATGGGTCATAAAATTGAATGATAATTGGAAAATTTTAGAATGTACGCGTGATCAGAAGGCATTTATTAGATAAGTCGACATACAGACAATAAGACCAACAAAAAATATAATAAATTCAATAACTCAATATTTTTCCACATTTGACTACCGCACATTACATCGAATATAAATATTATGGTGAATATACAAGAAAAACTCGTATTCAATTCTAATTCAAATAAACAAAATTCTAGTTTTAGAACCGCATGAAATTAGATTGAAATAATATACGTGTATTATGAATACGCGAAATAATAGTAAAGCCATACGGGTTTTATTAGAAGTATTTTCAGGGATTATTTTTTTACAGTTGGTTCTTTTATGACTCGATTGAATCAATTGAATCATTCAATCACGAATTGCGAATGATACAATTTTTCGCAACGAGCCGAAGCTCTTAACACCGTTCAAAAGTTTCCTTTCGAAAAAAGTACCGAAGCAGGCTTTCACTAATATCTCAATACATTCACATTCATTTTCGAGTGGATTCCAGGTGCTTTTAATAAGTAGGTAACGACCGGACGTGCATTATGCACTGTACCTACTATGCTAATTGCACCTAGATGCACTTACGATTCGGGTTTATGGCGAAATCGTCGCTAAATCGCAAAAACGTGCCTCGTTCTCAACAACCTTTTAGTATTTTAGTGTTTTGAGATGGTTACTGGAATATTCTACGGGTTTTATACGTTTCCAGGATTATCCATGAGGTTTATTGTGAAAGATATGATAAGCGTCGCGATCTTTATGGAAATAGCTTATTTGTGAATATGTTATTATGACTGTTAGTTTTGCCTCGTTATAATGATTAGTCAGAGGTTCGGATTCGAAATTAATGGATCGGATATAATTGAATTTGTACGCTAATGCGATGATACGTTAAATAGTATAAATAGAATGCTGTATTCTATCACGGATGAAATCGAGCATGTGCAGATTCTGATTGTTTCAAAAATGGCGAAGTGAAATGATTATATCGTTTTTGCATCTGACATAAAAACGACGAAAGGCTGCGATGTCGATTCGTATGAAATACAAATCGTGCAATTAATTTCTCGTTTTTAGAAAAGTGTCAATTATAAACAACTCAAAGGTTTCCCACGATTCGCATTCGCATCGAGAAAATTCGCAAAGACGAACCCGTGGAACGGTAAAATTTCAATAAAATCCGAGCACAAAAACGAAGACGAAAACGAAAAAGAAACAAAACCGAAAGGCAGCAAACGTGCCTCCTCGGCGGAATAAGTTGCAGCGAGCGCTTTGTAAACTTTGAAATTCGCACACGCCGAAATTTTCGCGATCCCCTCGAAAGGTGGTAACGCGCCGGAATTCGGCGGTGCTATGTACAGACGAAACTCAGACAAGGGTTCGAAGCTTCGGTTTGTCAAAAAATATTTTGAAATATTTACCCTGAACATGGTCATTTCGGCGTTTGAAAGGCCGGTCGGGCCGGCACTACCGGACGCGACCGGCCACTCGGGTCGACTGACCGCCATCCGGTCAACTAATAACATTTGATATACTAAACGGGGTATAAATAACCCTTTTCGTTCTTTATTACAATTTTTTTAAAGTTCATATTGATGTATTTCAATTTCACTATATATTTTTTCAAGAAAAATTAAAAAAAAATATATGAATTATTTGAATTTCACAATCATTTTTTCAAAGATAAAATTTCAAATTAGAATAACTTTCTAATAAAAAAAATTCGTTCATTATTTAAATTTTTAATGTCGTATTTGCGAAAACGTTAAATTATTTATAAATGTTTTCGCAACTGTAAATAATATATATTTTTTAAATTTTATAATATAATTGATAAATAAATAATTTATGTAAACTGAATAGAAAATAGTTAATTCTTAGATAAGTCGATCGATAATAGATATAGGCAAATAAAGGGTTATCACAATACCTGAACAAAAAGCGCATATATAGTATTAAACAAGTTGTCCGTTTGCAAAAAACTCCTTGTGTATTTTTTGTGTTAAGATCGAACGCGATTTTATATTCTTTCGATTTGTTTCGAAATTTATTATTATTAAAACTGATATTTAAAATTGAAAAACATAATCTTTAGTAAAAAGAAAAAAAGTTATAAAAAATAATTAAATGAAAATATTTTTAATATTTTAATATAATAAAATGTATAAAAATTGTATTTGAAAGTTTTCAGTGTGTTAAGATTTGCATTTGATCGAATGCTCATTATTTTTCATAATAATACATATTTCGAATTATTGGAACTGAGACCTCTATTGTTAAATTAGATTACGAAGAATAGAAGATCATAGAAAAATTTGACTTTCATTTGATAACTAGTTTAAAACTACATCGATAGATGTCTATAAAAATATAGACAGTAAAAAATATTTCTACATTTAGTCGCGCGAAATGAAAAAATGGAGATATATTTTTTTCCATTTCTCATTAAAAAAAAAATGCTATCTTTTTTTCACCCACGAAGAAACCCAAAATGTTTTTCGCGAGTCACCACTGGATTTCTGTTATGTCTCATAATTTTAATAATATGTATATTTAAGAAGCTTTAAGTTATTTTTTTTTAAATTAAGCAAAATTTTGAAAAATTTCAATTTCGCCTAAAAATTTGTCACAGTTGCGGAAGTTTACAAAACATTACGACGATGATAAACTTGACTTACCTCTTGAGACTCGCTCTCATTTAAGCAGTCGATGATGCTGCTTCTGAAAATATGAAAAGTATGCCAATATGGCAACAGCATATGAACAGTATGTCTACAAAGATCTAATTTTGGACATAATCATGTCAAGGATATCGTTTTTTAACTCACCTGCTGTGCACTTTTTGGATCACCGGCATTTGTGCTGTACTGTCATGGATCCTCACCTGAGTAGGATCGATTTCTTCACAATCTGAAATATCTCCATCTAAGAGTTGCTGTCCAGTTTTTATAGCTAATAATCGTTCCATCATAGGACTGAAAAGTTGCCCGGACGTGCCGAGGATATCGTCTATGTCCATATGCCTCGATATGTAATCGGACATTGTTTTGGAAGTTGCATTGCGTTTGATGACTTTGTTAGATATGCGATTGTAGCCGTCATAAGGGAAAATACGTCTATCCGTGGTGCCTTCTTCTCCTTGAGGAGTCTCTAGACCTTCAGGACTTCTACGATCACCCAGAGGTTCGTTGTCGTCATCATCGTCCGGAAGTACAATAGGTACACTATACTTTCCGGTGACCACAGACTCGTTGGGAGTCACACCCTCGTCCAGATCGTTCTTCTCCGAATCTGATGAGTCGTCCGATGAAGACTCCGACGAGTAGTGCACTCCCTCGGGTATGTTTTTGTTGCTGGAAAGCCACCATGCTTTTTCACCCGATTCAATGTGTCTGATTCTGACAACGTTCAATATGAAGTTGTCGTCTCCGTTCATTTTTGGTTTATCGCTTGAATTCGTATCTTTTTCACTAGATTCGATTTTGTACACATTATATTGTTCAGATCTATCGCTGTCACTGGATCCTTTTCTGCTCGGTGTTATTACTTCGACACCTTCGGGTATGTTTGCATTGCTTTGAAGCCACCACGCCTTTTCTCCGGATTCTTGTTTGATGAGTTTAAATTTGAAACCATCTTTAGATTGATCTGATTGACTGCTACTTCTTTTTATGTCACTTTCAACACTTTTATCACTTTTAGAGTCCAGCCACCAATCTTTGTTGCCAGATTCGACACGTCTAACATTATTGAATTTACAATTATTTGTACTGTCACTGTTTGAAATCGATGGGATATTATTGAATGTGTTTTGATTATCGGAATCCCTATCTTCTTGATAATGCATTTTGAATAAACTAGCAACGGGAGCTAAAGCTCTCATCAAGAATGATTTAGCTTCTTCAGTACGTGGCTGAGAATCATTCTTTTGTAATTTCGGGTTAGGGGGTGGCTTTGATGAGCTGTCGTACGACAAAGAAACTTCATCAGCTGATGATGCCAAGCATGAAGTTCTCGATGAGGCATTGGCTGCTATTTTTGGATCTACATTTTTCATTGCATTTACTTTCTTTTCCTCTTCACTTGAAGAATCACTCGACGGTGTCGTCAGAGTGGATTCTGGACTACTGCTACTTCTCGATTTCGGAGATTGACTCTTTATAACTTGATTATTATTTCCACTTTCCGAACTGGATTTTTTCAACGAACCACTTTTTGATTTCAATAAAGAAGTTTTTGATTTTGTTTTAGTTAATGATTTTGCAGAGCTAATATCACCGTTGTTTGTTGTTGGTGAAATGGAATCATTGCTAATTTGAGATGTTTCTGAATCACCCGAACTAGAAGACACACTCCTCCTTAGAACTTTTGTTTTGGTACCGTCTTCTTTTGTACGTGACTTTTTCACAATTTTTTTTCCGGGTGTTTTCAATGCTTTGTTTAATGAATGCAAAGACGACGAAGATTTTGTAAGGGGAGCTGAATCTGTTTTGGGTACTTGTGGAGGAAGCTGATCCGAAACTTCCGGTGTTTCTTGCCTCGTGTCGACGACAGGGATTATTGACGGACTTGGAGACTTAGCTTTTTCTTTAATTGGAGTAGTCGGTGGAGTGATGATTTCTTTGTGAACAAGTTTTTCTGCACTTGAAATGTTCACAGATCCATTTTGAATCAAAGGTGGATTTTCTTTAACAGGTGATTTTGTTATACTTCTAGGTATATCACTAGGTTTTGTTATAGGTGTACTAATCACAGGCTCTATTGGTTTCACAGGTTCTATTGGTTTAACTGGCGTTGGTTCAGGTTCAGATTCTGATGTTCTAGTCGGCGATTTTACCTCTGATATTGATTTATCAGATAAATTCGAATCTCTAGAGGTTGTATAATTATAATATCGTCCACTACTTAAACCACTTGAATATCTGCCAGTAGATGCAGAACTTGAATATCGCGATGTGTCGAGATACGAAGACCACGGCGAGGTAATTCTAGCTGTGCTTCCATATCTCGAACTTCTCGTCGAATCATCCATTCTGTCGGATTGCATTTCTTTATCTACCATTTTCAATCTTTTTTTAGGTCTAGAAATGGTTTTTTCAATAGTTTTAGCCATATCTGCTCGTCTCGTACGTAAATATACTGACGATGATGGAGGAGTGGGTGAAGTGCCTCTAGTCACAACCGTCACACTTATCATAGATGGTTCAGAATCATCATCTGACTCAGATTCTTCCGAATCGGTTGATTCTTCAGCAATCTCATTTTCTTTTTCCTTTTCTTTAACTTCGACCGTTTCTGTTTTAAAATCTCCATTACATTTAGCGGTATCGTTCGGTATCAAAGGTGATTTAGGGATCTCCGTAGGCGTCGATGGAGACGGCGAAGTATATGGCGATATATGTTTATCGACGTTAGACAATCTTGAATAAGTCGTCCCATATCTATTTGTAGTCGATGGATATCTAGAAGCATTCGGAGTATCGATTTTAGTGTCTTCTTTTAAAATGGAACGATTGTACGACAAAGGTCTCGAATACAATTTGTAATTTGAAGAGTATGAAGTGTTGTAAGTGGGAGTTTTAGTTTTCGCATCTCTTTCGCTTGTATTCGAATCACTCTTTTCTTTGGTATCCTTGTTGCTTCTATTCGACGAGTCTATAGTACTAGATTGCAAACTCGACAAATTCCTATTGTATCCATAGCGATTTTTATCCGCAGGACTCGGATCACGACTACGCGAAGTGCTTACGCTCAATCTACTGCTGGCACTGTAATCGTTCGATTTTTCAGACGGGCGACTATATCTGTTCAGGACGGACGATTTTTCAGATTTGTCGTCTATGGAATAGTTTCCATATCGGTTCGTCGATGTGTTTGTGTCTTTTTCTCTGTTCGTCGATTTGTCTCTAGAGTACGTCGTCGGTGAATAGGTGCTTTTGTAACTGCTCGATCCCGTGGAAGAGTAACGAGATGTGCCGATTTTGTCTATGGTAGGCAATGTCCTTGTTGAAGGGGTTTCTTTGCTGACGGGTGCATCTGATTTTGTTCTAGAATAACTATTATCATACTGGAATTGAAAAAAAAAATAGTAATCTAAAGTTTCTGCAATAAATTTCGAAACGAAGTAAATTTTATGACTTAAAGATTTATGTTAATGGGGTCATAACTCGGGATTTATATTATATTCAATACAGCTGTTTTTTGAAAATGATGCATTTTATGAGTATTAAAATGCGCAGTTTTTATTTATAAAAAGATTGAATTGAAATCGAAAAATATTCATAGAAAATTTTAAGGGATCAAAAAAAAATATATACGACCCCAAATATTTAATTGTAGTGAATATACTTTATTTAAAGTCACAAAATTCAATAAAAATTTTGAAAAAAAAATTAATATTATATTTAAATAAATTCATAACAAACCTTTTTTGTACTCGAAATGGAATCCTGTGATTTAGAATTACTCGTTGGCGTATACGCTGTTTTCAAATCGCTCTTGGACCAAGTCTGAAACGAAACAATACAAAATTATCAAAAAACTGTGAAGTTTCGAGATAATGTGCCGCCATTAGGCAAAGTTTAAAATGTTGTTTTTTCTAGAAATATACGTTCAAATTTTTTTTTTAATAATAATTCTAATATTCATCATCATCATCATTGCCGACCCATTTTGTGCCTACTGCACGATAAGGTCTCCCTATCAAATATTGGGGGGTCTAGGCTATATACCTTTATTATAGATAGATATTTTAAATTACATTTTCATGTCATAAATTTACTCCGAAACATAAATACTTTCATTGAATTTTGACGATAATGTTTTTATAAAGAAAAAACATTTATTATTAAATTTATTTTGCCACCCTTCAGAATTAGCCACCATAAGGCATCACCTTATTTTCCAATACCGTCGGGACGTCACTGTCAAAAGACCAACCTTTCCACGAAATTCACAAACTTTCCGACCTTCAACACGGCAAAGTGGAATGGGACGAGTTAGTTAGCGTCCACAGTGAATGCAATTCGAATCATCGTTAACGAAAATAACCGGGTTGTGTGTGTATGTCGTAAAGGTCTCGTCCTGGGTTTACTGACATTTGGTGTGTTGCAGCTGCCAGTGAATGCGTTTTGGTACCTGTCTGAAACGGATGTTCGTTCTGCATCGCTTCATTGTGCTGGTTTTTGTTTTTAGTGTGTTGGATGTGCGGAATAATCCGTTTGATGTTGTTAAGGTGAGATAGTGAGTTTGGTTGGAGCTTTGAGTTAGCTTCGGTGTGTATTCTTTGGAATTAGTGAGAATCAATCGGTTCGAACACATTTCGTTTACGTTTATGTTTTACTAGTAAATAGGCCCGATGTTAAAAACATCGGCTGTGGTTTTGTTAAGAAACGGAAAACGATAAAATGTGAAAACCCGATTGCGTGAACTCGAAATGTGTACCTGATTTGAATATTTAATATTTAATTAATAAAATCAAAATATTATCGTTCATTTGTTATTTGTTTGTGATATATAGGCGAAGCCAGAGGTAGAAGCTACCCAATGCCTGTACTTGATTTTAATATTTAATATTTAATTAATAAAACCAGTTCATTTGTTATTGACACAATTACGACATATGATCATCGTCATCATTATCTTAAAAAAAAAGTCGCGAGCGTCATCGAAAAGACAGACGGACAGACACACACACAAAAATCCGCTATTACATATAGGGGATAATCAATCATACTACAGTATAGTGTAGTATACTATACTATACTATAATACAGTATAGTATACTATTTTAAATGTATTGTTATAAATCACAGTTCCATGGTAAATTAGATACACAGACGAACACACAGAAATCCGCTATTATATATAGGGGATAATACTAAATTTACATATATCAATATAATCGCAAATTGACCAATCTTCGACCTTTCACAGTAACGCATACAAAATACAACGATGCAACGATCTTCATACATCACCATTCCAAGCGAATCAGTGCATGCATACATTTTCGTATACGATGCAATCAATCATCTAGCGAGCTGATTATCCCTGCAAGGCACGTATCCTTCCCAAATTATTCCTCCACATCCTCACACCAGTCAAAGGAGAAGATTCCTCCCCCGGAACAAACGAGCATAAAATTATCCTCCGACGTTGGCTGGGAAATCGCGAGACGAGGACATAATCCGCGTTACTTAAATTAATAAGGAGCTTTTCGCTTTGATCACTTCAAAGTCAATTTGGGGTTGAGCCAATTAAAAAAAAACCTCCTTGGGGTATGTGTGTGTGTTTGAAGGCTTTGAGTGTTTGATCGATTCAGTATGCTTCAGTGCATTGAGGTGTTTTCGTTATGCAATTTCAAAGTTTTGGTGTTTAGGGAGTTTTCGAATCGGAATTATTTTATGACTAGTAAATAAGCCCGATGTTAATAACATCGGCTACCCAATACGCGTACTCTATTTGAATATTTAATATTTAATTAATAAAATCAAAATAGTTCATTTGTTATTGTCACCGTTACTAATACACACATATAGGCAAAATCATTAACTGTATACGCATAAAGACCATATTAGAATCAATACTATAAAAAGTCGCGAGCGTCATTCGAACAGATGGACAGACACACACACACACACAGAAATCCGTGATTATATATAGGGGATTGCAATTGTAATATATTATACATAGAGATTAGATTAGGTTCTATAGTAAAGATATGATATGAATTATTTTCCATGATATATGCAATTTATATGTTAAGTATCGTTTGCGATATTACTTAATTCGTCTACGATGTTAAAAAAGTTTTGCGTTCATGCGAATAATATAGTGGGATAATAAATGCTTTGTTGATGTTTTTCAAAACTAAACACTTTATGATGTAAAAAGAGTTTTGCGTATATGCGAACAATATAGTGGGATAATAAATGCTTTGTTGATGTTTTTCAAAATTAAATAGTTTTATTATTATACATTTGAACTTTTTATTGCCTTCCTTTCCAACCAACGAAAGTTCAAACTTATAATCTAACCTAACCTTTTTATCATGAAAAGGAAGGGGTTGTAGAAACGAGGATAGTGAAAAGAACGAAACTTAAATTGTGGTGGGAAACATCAACAAAGTGACCTCCCACTATATTAATCATATACAATGCAATTTTTTTTTGCATCATATGCGACATAAGCAATTTCACAAACGAAGCATAACACATACATTGTTTAAAGAAAAATGTTTTGATATTTTCTTAAAAATTTAGATCTTATATTTACATAATATTAAAAGAAAAGCGGCCTCTTGATAATTTTGAATTATATTATAATGAAATATTGTGTAGAATATTATAATAATAATAAAATATATCCTTTACTAAATATTATAGTTTCAAACCAACGGAACGTGTATCCAAGTATTAACCACACTTTCGTGTTGCTTAACTTTGGTAGTTGGTAATGTTATAATTGGTACCTTTAACAAGATTTAACCATTGAGTCACTATATTAAACTAGTTTATATAAAGGTAAGACCCTATAGAGAACATAAGCTTACAATATTATACAACGTATCCATAAGCGTAAATTACGATCACTATACATAAAAAATATCTGATACCATTAGAGGTTTCAGAAACATTCTTTTGTAAATTAAAAAAAGTAATCATACATTGAAAAGATACAAAATCACATTAAAATGATCACTTTACTCTTAACACAACCCAATCGAAACGACCAAACCATTTACTACACACCTAAAAAAATTGAATAATGTCATTTAATTTTGATCAAAAAAATTCATAAATCCGCAAAAAACTGTAAACCTGACCAAAATTTACGATTTTATTATAAAGAAAACCGCAAACGGTCAAAAAAAAAACACGGAACTTGCGTCGCTCTTTTTCTCCTTCTCGTCCTCACATTCATCAGTTAAAGTTTTCGGCTTAATTTTATAGCTTTTAAAGTTGGCGAGACAGGTGCGTTAAAAACGCCAACTTTCCCACACGGCTTCTCAAACTTTCCCGCGTTATTATACGGCGGGAACATCCCGCAGCGGGTTGAGGGGGGGGGGGCGATAATTTAATTTTTACGATGTCAATAAAATTAGGGAAAAAACGGCCCTAAACCGGGCCGGGCGGTTAAATTAAAAGCTCGAGATTAACGGGGCCGCTTTTAAGATTTACCTTTCGTGATATATCGCCGTATAAGCCGGCGGTTTATATTTGGTGTTTCACGTGTGATGACTATAATGAAAATTTATATAATGTATAAAGGAAACGGGTTTTGTAAATAATTCAATGGATTTGCTTCGTTTAAGTGCTGGTTTAAGATAAGCGATTAATGGGTGGATGTGGAATCGGGTGATTGGTCAGAAATTTTTAGATGAAAAAAGTTTCGGTTTTTTGAAAATTATCATTGTAAGTTTGAGATATCAACTACTTAATATCGTAATTCTAATCTCGTTTAGTTTAGAAATATCAAAATATTTAAAAAAAAATTGTTTTCAAGATCTTCTTATTATATTATATATACAAATCTATATTACTCCATACCACAATGTTTTAAATAAAATAAATCAAAATTTAGGAATTCCGATTTCGAAATATCATCACTCTGATGTAATTGATGCAAAAACATCAGTATAAAATCTCTAGATAATATTCCATTTTTAATTCTTATTCAATCGAATACAAATTTTTTTATGTAAACTATTTATCTTCACTCTGTCTTTTTCGGATTAACTTAACACATTATTTTTTATCATCAAATTATATCACATTATTTTTTCAAATGAACGACCCGAACCGCGACTTTTGATGATGATGATGATGATTTTATTAATTGAACATGAAATATTCAAATCGGGTACAAATTTCGAGTTCACACAATCGGTTTTTCACATTTTATCGTTTTCCGTTACTTAACAAAACCACGGCCGATGTAATTAACATCGGGCCTATATATTATACTAGTTAACAATAACTACTAAATAAAGGTTACAATACCAAAATAAATATTTTCGAAAATACGTCTTTTAGCATCCTAAGCATACAAAAATACTTGGAAAATCTTCATCCGGCATTAGATATAATATCATCATTATATAAAATGCATATTTCAACATCCTAAGATCTAAATTCCGAAAATTCCTCGGCAGACTCCGAAAAAAATCTCACCTGTGCACATTTTTCGACCTGAAACATCCAAGGAGCAAAATTTGCATGCATTCCCCGAAAAAAATCATGCACCGCGCATATTTTAAAACGAGCGCTTCTCAAACATACACACACATTTCCATAGCACTTTCCGCCACTAATAATGCAGCCGGATCGCGTTGCACATAATTACCGAGCGTCGCTCGTTGAATATTCAAAAAAATAATATAATGAGTCGTTAAAAATTCAAAAGCGGACGAGCCTTTTCGCACCTGCGCTCCTCAAACTTCTGCGCAATAAACGAACGCGAAAAAAATCATGATTAATGACGCGAACGGCGCGCGTTCATTTTTCACGGATAAATCGGGAAGTTGTTAAATCAGAATGTATTAAAAAATGATTTTTTTTCGCGTTATGATTTGATTAAAATTTTTATTGATGATGCGGAACTTGTAGCGACGTTGTGTTGAAACTTTTTTTTTCGAAGTGATACTTTTGTAAAGGCGGGAGTTTTAATCATATTTTTTTAATTATATATGATGAATCCCTTATATATTATAGCGTATATAATATATAGTAATATATAATATATACAACAGTGTATATAATATACCCTATTTATAATAGATTTCTGTGTGTCTGTCCGCCTTTGTATCTGTGTATTTGTCTGTGTCAATGACCCTCGCGACTTTTTTTTGTTTTTTTCTTTTTCTTTTTTTCGATGATGATGATGAATAAATGAACTAGTTTTATTAATTAAATATTAAATATTCAAATCGGGTACACATTTTGAGTTCACACTATCAGGTTTTCACATTTTATCATTTTCCGTTTCTTAACAAAACCACAGCCGATGTTATTAACATCGGGGTTATATACTAGTACTATTAAGATTTGTCAAAAAATATTGTAGTTTGTATTAAACTTTTCAGTTAATATTTAAAAAAAGTATTATACAACTTTTTCGCTCTAACCTTATACGAATCTAATTTACTATTTTTCAAATCAAATCCAAGATTTTAAACTTCAAACTTAATCTTTTAAATTTCTATATTAAAAGAACCTTTTATGATTCAAATTCAACTATCGGAAAGTATGTATTATAATATTCAAGATATTTTTCATAACAATCAATGAAATGCAATCTATTCGTGAATTTGACTTTAATAATCTCAGACGGTGGAGATTTTTACAAATTTTTACATACATAATCAATCACATTTTTTTATAAATTAATGTCAAGAAAGGTACCATAAATATTTACTTAACGTTTCTTTTATATTTTCATGAAATTATAAAAAAAAATTGAAAAATTTATAAAATAAATTTGTAATGGTTCAATTGTGATTTGTAAAAGTTTTAATTTAAAATTTAAATGGTTACATTTGAATTTTATATATATAATGTTGAGTTTTTAATGAAAATACTGAAGTATTTTTTGACTAACTTTTCTGTTAATATGAAACAAAATTGTTTATATGAAGTTTTACTTAAAATGTATGAGAGTTTTATGTTTTTTTTTTTTTTACATATACATATCTTTATGTATAGTCATAAATATTAGGACACCCTGTATGCTTATAGAGATGAGCGATGTTATGGCATTTTTATTAGATACACACATGTGTTACTCGTACGATATATTAGAGCCGATTTAGAGCAGATGTTCGAAACGAAAGCGAATTTCATCAATATTCGTACTTTTTACGAGATTCACTTTTACTATATTCACGTCGGAAATTTCTTTATGTATTTTATTTTGTTTTGTTTATATCTTAACGGCGCTGAAATGATTCCGGAATGAAATAAAATATGTTATTGATACGTCCGATTCATGAATCGTATTATATGTATTGGCAATGTTTTTTTATTGTTTACGATGCATTGTTGTGTTTTTATCCAAAATTAAGAGATTTGAAATTCAAAATACACTACTGAAAATTTTTTATTTGTAAAATATGAAATTTTAAAACTACTTTCATTACTAAAAAGATTATATATTATATTAATTTTTGAAAAAAATTTGAAGCGATATTTTGCTGAACAAACTCAAAAATTCGTTTTAAGTAAACTATAATACAATAAAATGTACTCATTACAAAAAAAATTAAGTTTAAATATTAATATGTACAAAGAAAAATTTTATTTTATATTATATAATATAATAGAATAAACTTCCATAAATTCAGCAAATAAAAATGTATTAAATTTAACAAAAAATAAATACAAAGTGAATATTTGATAAATTCAATAGACTGTACACAGAGAATACTTTGAAGATGAAAACAAACATACCGTTTAACAAATATATTCCAGGAATTAAACTGTCACATCATTAACGATATAAACAGATCATATATCTTTCACAATCTATCGCCATCCCAATACCAAAACATCAAATCAATCAAAACCAAAACGACCCATTACCTCGCACTCGTCATACATCAACCTCGACCGCTTTTCACCAAAAAAAAACACCCCTCAAGAAACACTTAGACGGCTTAAACTCGGCCATTTTCCCTCGCTTTTCCGGAATAATCCGTCGGAAAAGCAGCAGTCGAAACGAATCGGTAATCTGCCCAAATCGGATTCCGGACTCGCGAGCGGAGTTTCGGTCTTTTGTCCGTTTAGACTTTCGACCGTTGAGAATTTTTCCCGAAATTAATTCCGGGAAATGGGATCGCTTTTCCGCGGCGAAAAATTCATAAATTATTAGCGATCCAAAATCGAGGCTTTTGTGCTTAGAAGCGCGAAGAAAATGAAAAGTTCTATTGTTTCTATTTGCTTTACTTTTATTGGAGTGCAAAAAACTTTGAAGATCCACAAATATGTTTAGATAGTATAATATATAGGCCCGATGTTAATAACATCGGCTGTGGTTTTGTTAAGAAACGGAAAACCATAAAATGTGAAAATCCGATTGTGTGAACCTGAAATGTGTACCCGATTTGAACATTAAATATTCAATTAATAAAATCAAAATAGTTCATTTGTTATTTGTTTGTGACATATAGGCAAAGCTAGGGGTAAAGGCTACCCAATACCCGTACTTGATTTGAATATTTAATATTTAATTAATAAAACCAGTTCATTTATTATTTTCACAATTACGACATATGATCAAAGCCAGAGGCAGTATGTAATAAGCATCATGTTATAAACGTTAACTTATGCTTTATCAAACAGACGGACACACAGATACACAGAAATCCGCTATTATATATAGGAGATCATCATCATCATCATCATCATAAAAAAATATTTTAAAAAAAATTGCGAGCGTCATCCGAACGGACAGATACACAGAAATCCGCTTTTATATATAGAGGATAGGAGCATGAGTTCAAAGAAAATGTTAAAATGGTACCTAGTATCATATATTTTCCAGAATACGTGATGACTAAACCATCCATTATTATAATGTATTCGAAATCTGAAGATCTTATATTTAAATAAATGCGGTGCTTTTGATATAAAAATATGAGTGTCTTCATATTCAATTTATTATCTTCGTCATAAATTTATGTACCGTGACGTTTGTTTTGTACGTAGATATTAAATAAACTGTTTGTGGTACGAACAAATTGAAGAAAAACTTCCGGTGTAGTGAATAAATTATGACCGAAACAAATAAGGCTTTTGTTTTCAGGTAAGAAAAGAAAAAAAAGTACTTCACAATATTTATGTAAGAATTGTTAAATAAATTTTCATAAGTAAAAATTTATCGATGGATGGTTCAAAAATATTTTTCAAACGTTTTCTTTTGAAGTGAAACATAGAAATAAATTATATCAGGAAACAGAAATGTTTATTTTTTAATAAGAATACTAAATCTAATCATTTTTATCGATAAAAAATATTTTCAAAAAATCGTACGTATAAGTAAATATACATAAAAATATGGTTTTATAAATACTTTTAACATACATTAACGAAATACTCCTTTATTCTACAAAAATATTGAAATGCATTAAAATATATCTTTACTTACAATATTCTAAAAAAACATCCAATTTCAATATATACGAAAATATGAAAACATAAAAGAGCCTTTCACAACATTATTTTTTCCACGACAACAATCCAAAAGTACACCTCGTCACAGCCTGAAAATAAATATGCGATATAAATCTAAAATTTGACGAATTCGTTCCAGCATAATCTGAAGACATGATCTGAAAACAGCCGCGTCCTTTGCGACAAGCAAAAAGACCCACAGACAGACAGACGTACAAACATTCCATAGTAAATTCTATTTCGGATCAGCTTTTGTTCTTTTTGTACGTCTGGTATGTACTGGCCATTTTTTTTTACATTTCAGCTGAAGACTTCGCGCTGAAACATCTGGGCGTGCCGATGCGATTTCCACAAAGCAGAACCCTAAAAAAACACAGCAGAAACTCCGACGTAATTAATCCGAAAATACGACGTGATTTTTATTTTTTTTATTTTTTCAGCTGAAAGGTGTATCGATTGCGCTGAAAACTATCACAATAAACCCGCTGCTAATTAAACGTTAATTGAACCGGTCTGAAATCGACGCTGCTTTCAAAGGCGAAACTATTATGTTTCATGAAAAACGAGTCTCGAAAAGAATTTTCTCGCTCATTAAAAGGGAATATTTAATGACGGCACCGTTCGAATATTGTTTTAATTGCGCAATTAATTTGAATTTTAATATCGAAACATTTTGTTTATTCGATAAATTAATCGCGAGACTTTAAATTTTCCTTTAATTCCTTGAACGAGTGAGCTTAATTTTCATTATGTTTTGTTTAATATGATTCTTTGACTTATTATAGAATAATATTATAATATTGTCTATAAATATTTCTTTTCTTAATAGTTATTTGAAATTTAAGATTTTCTTAGAAATAAAATATATCTTTGTACAGTATATATATAATATAAATATATGTATCGTCAATATATATTATAAATATTATATAAAGTATATCTTTGTATATAGTATATATTCGTATAATATATAATATTTGTAATATATGTTTTTATACGCTTTTTTCATGGATGAAGCAAAAAAAATTGTTTTTATATGAAATTTTATATCTGATGGTATATAATATGTACCATCTCGTATAAGAGTATTATAAGTGCATCATTTAAAGTCTTCTGTCAAATATAACAGTGGACGTGCCTTACGATAGTGATGGCGAACCTTTTTTCATTCACGTGCAAAAATTTCCAAAAATTTTTCACCAGGAAAATTTTAATACCCTCCATTGATATTATATATTGTAAAACACGTCAATTGTCATATTTCACAGAAAACGTTGAATGATGTACCTACCACCGGATCTTAGTAAATTTCATAAGCAAAACAAGTTTCTTTACTTTATTCATGAGCGAAGCGATTATTATAATACAAACATAACGTGACATAATTAAAATACAGTGTAACTTTTGTATAATGCGTCTTAAAAATTTTGTATTTTGCATTATGAAATCATAAAAGATATATTTTTGATGCAAAACTTAACAGTAAACATTTATATATTGAATATATGATCGAATTTTTAGGTAGATTATCACGTTCTTTGATAAAATTTGTATAGACTCCCATCGAAACTCGAGATTGATTTCTTAACCGAAGCGGCAACGCATTTTTTCGCCGAAAAAAACATATATATATACTAAATAAGGCATTATTCGTTGACCTTTAAGTCTTGCTTAAGCGATTTTTCTCCTCCGAGAAATATTTAAATCCCCTTCTCATTTACGTGCACATAAAAAAAGCTCGACCGATTCGAGCAGAAATCTCCTTTTGATGCCCATCGGATGAACATTAGACCCCGTATTTATTATATAAATACACGTGTGCGTACACTTTGTATTATATATATAAAATATAAAGGGCGAACCTTATTCGATGAAGTGGCCGTAGAGGGAACCTTCGGGATCCGAGGGTCTGATCGGAAAAAAATAATATTGCACGCTGAAAAGATACGGCATGCGAAAAAAATATGCTTATTTCGATATGTGCAAAGTCACCTTTTGACATCGGAGAAACTACTTTGTTTTATTCCTTTTTTGGATGTTTATTGACTGGTGTTGAGGGCGTTTATGTGATGTTTTAGTTGCTGAAATGGATTTTTCAGGTTGTATATATGTTTAAAATTTTGTATTTGCTCGTTTATTAGAACCACTGAAAGATTGAAGGGTTTAAAAAATCGTAACTTGTTCATTTTCAATCTGTTTTATTGTAATATTATAGAAAAATCTTTGGAAATTAAAATAATTATATATAATGTCTAGTAAGAATCAAAAACTTATTGGGTATTTTCTTTTCCAGTGACAGATCAATTATTGAACTCCGAAAAAATACCATAAGTTTTTTTATTTAATATTTTATTGTCTATAAAGCCTATATATTGTATATATTTAAGCAAGCACATCAATAGAAAAAACTATTAGGATATTAAAAATTACAAGGAAAAACATCAGAATCAATTGTATCCTCAAAAATGAACTATTTGGTAAAGTATTTTTTTTTTTACTTTCAATAATTAGTCTTTAATTGGAATAAAAAAACCCAATGAGTTTTAATCGTTACTGATATTATAAATGTAATAATTTGAATCTTCAAAAGATTTACTATATGTTGAAAAAAAAATGAAAAAGTCATGATTTTAAATTTTTTTAATCTTTTCAGCGACCTGTATTGTGATTTAGACATGCTGGTATAATGAAACTCTCATACTCACTAAATAAATCGCCTTCCAAATTCGACATTAATTTCATTCAAAATAAATCAAACCGGAACAAATAATAAATCAACACACGAGCAGAATACGAAACGATAGAAAAATATTATTTTTAAATGAAGGATTTCAGAGCATGCGCCGCATATACCGCATCCATGAACCGTAAACCGATAGATTGTGCTCATTTTTTAAGTTATTTTTGTCGAATACCTTTTCTGGAAATACTTCTTTTAGCAAAATGATAATATTTTCATTTTTTAATTTTTCGATTAATTTTGGGAAAAACGAGTCAAATGAAAAATAATGATTTGATTAATCGAATAAAAAAAAGTCGCAATTCAGGCATTTTTCTCCTTAACTTCTTCATATTCTCATATATGCACCTTCATCTCTATTTCTATATTCTTCATATTTTCATATCCACATACCCTCTTATCCTCATAACTCACCTTTAAATCATCCTAAAATCTATTCCCACTAACAATACAATCTTCAAACTCCCACATCACTCTCATCCCGAAAATTTCCAAATTTCCCCAAAAAGAAAAACTTCACACCAACGATCGTTGTCACAATCTCGATCGAACAATACAATAAAACCATTCCATTGGTTATATTTCCCCATGGGCAAAACGTAATTACATACATGAACCACCCATAAACACCAAAGTAACAACTTTCAGATCGTCTCAAACGTTTCCTGTCCTGAGGTCATCACGTCAAAGTCTTCAAAGGGTTTCAGACCTATGATGAAATTACAACACGGAATCCGGTACCCTGTCGTAGTTTATACGAACAACTTAAGTCCAGAGTTCAGTTAACTTTAACCGATGAACACAAACATTCCGTCGCACAAAATTACGTACAGGTATACAGTTATTAACGCGTTTGTAAATTAAATCGTTCCCAAGTTACGAATCAAAATGGGAAATGTGTATTTAAACTATTTATGTTCTAATTTAATACATTCATTATATAAGTGATGGTTATCTCTTTAGCAATAAAAAATAATTATTTAAAAAAAATTGTATGAGTAATAATTGATCGTGATTAAATATTATAAAATGGGTGTAAATGATTGAATTAGAAAAAATGTTGAGAACACTCAATAGAATTTGAAATTTTAATAATTTTACAAATTAAATTTTTATTTAAAAAAAAATGATGATTTTCTAAGTTCACATTAAAATGATCCATAACTCGTGTGTTGTTCATCACTGTAATTTAAATAAATGTTTATTTATTTTAATTTTTATTATATCATTAAATTTCATTATTTTTGAAATAAATTATATTTAATATTTTATTTTCAGCATAAATTTTAATATTAAATTAAATGACACTAATTAAAAACCCAAAAGCTTAATTTAAATCTTTTAAAATCTCTACATCCTGTAATTTTAAGACCCATGTAATTCATATAACCTTAATAAAGTTCCCAACATGTTTTATTTCACATAATTATTTTCCATAACAAATTATAGTGAAAGCACAAAGAAACAGATTGCACTATTATTCTCAAACCTTTCAAAAATAAATCAACCCTCATCAAAAAAAAATCTCAAATTACCGAAACCCTTTGACAACTTTCTAAACGCAACAAGATATCATCTCGAAACAATACCAAAAAAAACCCGCATTCGAATTTCAAAACGTCACGTCGAAACCGGTCGCCTTAAGGCCAGGCGCCCACTGCGATTTGTGATCATAGCCGCAAAAAAAATCGCAGTCGCAAAGATTTTATGCGTGGGCCAATACGACTAATAAATCGTTATATAAAGTTAAAAAATTATCTGTTACAACTGCTGTCACACTGTGGAGGATCAAACTATTGATTTAAATATGAACGTTAAGTCTTGCGTCATAAAGCATAATATTGCATACTAGCAGAGAAACGGATAATGTATATATAGTGTTTGCCACACCGTCGCAAGATTCGTCGCTCGGGACATTTTGAAAATAATCTTTTGCTCAATCTACGACGTACAAATGACGAGCACAAAAAATATATAATCTTTGCTTCCAATATTATATAATTTTCTCAATTAAATGAATTCGAGAAACCTCCTCTTGAACATTAATTTAATGAATGGCAAAAAATTAAATGATCAGAATATTTTGGTTAGAATTTCAATCAAAAACGGTCAGAATAAAATGATGAAATGTTAGAATAAAATAATAAATGGTCAGAATTTAATAAAGAAACGGTCAGAATAGGCTAGGTTAGGTTAGGGTTCTAAATATTATTCTGATCATTTAATATAAATTCTGACAAACCCAGTTAAAATTCTGAACATTCAATATTTATTCTGACCGTTTTGATTAAAATTCTGACCAATGTCAAATAAATTTTGATAAATGGAACAAAAATTCTCACCAAAATCGTTTATAAATTCTAACCAAAATCTTATATAAATTCTGACCATTAAATAGTAGCTTTAATGAATTCTCTTAAATTTTTTATTGTAACGTAAAATTTTTTTTTTATATATTTATATATGATTATTTCTTATTTTTTTACATTGAAAAATATTTTAAAACAATAAAAGTTCCAGGTTAAAAAATGATCTATTAAGACAACTGTCATTCTGTCATGTTTGAAACGCAACTACCTGCCTTCCATGGGCATTAACTCATACTAATCTGATGGACTCATTTAAGTATAGCAGCAGCCGCGTCTCCTCGAAAATTGGGCCGGTTGCATCTTTTTAATCGCTGCGACGTGTTTTGGTGCATGGGCGTACTTCAACCTAAACAATGCGGTTCTATACTCGCGTCCAAACAATCGTACACGATTAGTCGCCTGTGGGCACCTGGCCTAACTCATACTAATCTGACGGACTCATACATGCCGGTTGCATCTTTTTGACCGCTGCGACGTATTTTTGGTGCATGGGCGTACTTCAACCTAAACAATGCGGTTCTATACTCGCGTCCAAACAATCGTGCGCGATTAGTCGCCTGTGAGCGCCTGGCCTAACGGCCATAACCCCGTCGCAAAAAGCGGCGGCCGTAATGGGCGAATAAATAGGACGCAAAAGCGCACAAAAGCGACGTATATTAAACCGACACGTCGGCGTCGTAATTCGCTTTATATTAAGTTTCGGTGTTTAACTTTTGCCGTAGCAGATAAAACGGGCCGCGTACGTAGCCAGAGGACACGGCCATAACACTTTCTGCGGCGCGAAAGCCTCCTATAGAGGGACGGAGGGATCGGAGGGTGTGTGGGTGGGACAGGGAGGTGTTGAGGAGGAAGTGAAACCGGAAGACCGGAAGACAAAAGGGCTACAACTCTTGGGAGGAAGTCACCTTAATGAATTCAACTGCCGCACTGGAAATATGCACTCGATTGCTTTTATTTTGTGACTCTTTAATGTTGGGGGGGGGGTTTGTTTGTTTAGGGGCTCGTTTGTTCTTTTGATGTGTTTTGTTTTAATTCTGTTTTGTGTTTTGACTCATGCAACTTCGACTTGATGTAATTGGACTAATTGAAATTCCTTTTGAAAGCTTAATCGAATTGGGATTTATTGCTGTTGAGCTTGAGTCAGATTTAGATCATGGTTCGACGAATTTGAAATTAAACACGACTGCTCTGATTAATGGGGCTGATCGCATGAGATATTTAAGCGATTAATAATTATTGTCAAATAATATGAGTTGTCGTAATTGAAAGTGGCGTATCACTATTTTTTCTTTTAAGGTTTTTCGTTTTTCAATATTTAAGAATATTGCCAATATGCTATGAACTTATTTTTCTTTTCCGAGGTTTTAAATATATTAAATTGATTGACCCGTCGATACCATCATTTTTTTCGAATAAAAAAATCGCAATCGCTTGGCGAGACTGGAGACATTTCACAAGGGCACGGTTATAAAATATGTTTGCATAAATATATTCAATTTTTATTTTATAACGTAATAGTATGGTTATAAATTCGCATCCGATGTTATTAGCATCGGGCCTATGTACTAGTAATATATTATAATAAAGTTATAAAAACAGTTTTAGAATAGGAATGTTTTCAAATTGGTTTTGTTTCACGGACATGAAAAACCCTAAAAATCAGTGTGAATCGCCACCATAATAGGGCGACCATACATTAATTTTTCCATACAAAACTTTTCACTCACTCAACACAAAATCATATCCATACATTTTTCCAAATGACAAACGTCAAACGATCCGACAATAACTCAATTTTGATTTTATTACGTAATAGTATGGTTATCAATTCGCAGCCGATGTCATTAACATCGGGCCTATATACTAGTATAAAATAACAACAGATTGTCATTCATATAAAAAATCTTTCCAGAAGTAAACATCGAGATTTTTTTCTAAACACGATCTGTCCACAGTTGAAAAACCACCCAAGAACCCCATAAAGCTAATCTCAACATTCCGCCGGCCGCTCGGGAACTGCCCAAATTCAAAAACGACCCCATCTCCCCCCTTGAAAATTTCAACCATATATCAAAAGGCTACGCTTCATTACTGACGATCAATAACCGCCCCCCGTGGAAACTTCAAAGGCAAACAAATGGCTTTGGGCGCTTTTGCAGCCGAAGGTGCTCTCGCCACGATCTCGCCAATATGATTGATGTTGGGATTTTGCTGTCGACAATTTCTCCAACCTCCCTCAAGCCTGCGGGACTCCTCGAGGATTGGTGTCCTGCCAATTTGTCGTCCGTCTGAGATAATCGGATGCTGCGGTCGATTAAAATCAAAATTGAGTTATTGTCCGATCGTTTGTCGTTTGTCATTTTGGAAAAGTGTGTGGTTATGGTTTTGGGTTGAGTGAGTGAAAAGTTTTGTATGGAAAAATTTATGTATGGTCACCCTATTACGGTGGTAATTCATACCTATTTTATGATTTTTCATGTCCGTGAAGTTAAACGTGAAACGAAAACAATTGGACCCTATTTTGAAAAAAATCTTATTCTGAAACTATTTCTATAACTTTATTATATTACTAGTATACTGGACCGATGTTAATAACATTGGTTGTAAATTGATAACCTTACTATAGTGTAATAAAATAAAAATTGAATAAATTTATCCAAATTATTTTATAACCGTGCCGTTGCGTGATGTAATAAAACAAAAATTGAATATATGCAAACATATTTTATAACCGCGGTCTTGCGAAATGTCTCCAGAATATAAGATCATATAGGATAAGATTATAGCCGTTATTATAATGACCATAAAGACTTAATTCGGAGCTCGCATTATAGCCGTTCTCGTGTAGCGATTATAGCCATTATATTTGAATGGCATACAGGCTAAATTGGAACGACACAGCGACGGAAATAAATAATTTGGCGAAAAATCGGGGATTGCGCATGTATAAGGGCATGTGACGCGTGTTTCTGTATTTTTTTTTTACTTGGCTCTCAAGAATTTAGTGATTATTATTATATAATTATTATATTATTTGACATGTTTCTGTGCTTTATTTAATTTTATTAAATGAATATAAAAGCGATAAACGAAAGCGAGTTTGAAATAAATGACGATATTATTAATACTAAAGATTTTGCGCCGGTGAAAACTAGCAGGTTTTGTTTTTGTTATATAAGATTTTATTTTTACATTAAAAAAAAACAATTTTTATAAAAAAATTAAATATTCTTTAATCATCAAATTTGCCAATACCAACATAACAGGTTCTCGCACCATATAAAAAACGACCAAATTTCAACAATGCACAATCGTCGATAACATCGTTAACCAACCCCAAAATCTTACATAACAAAAACAATTTTTATAAAAAAATTAAATATTCAACAATCGTCGAACTTACAAAAACCAACACCCAACACATTCCCACATCATAAAAAAACAACGACCCAATTGCAACAATACACAATCGGCGATAATGTCGAACCCGACACTTTTGCGCACTATGCGAATTCCTAGGCTCGCGCGTCACCGTTCGACGGCCGGTCCTTCGGCCAATCGGGTGCCAATGTTGCACCAGATTGCCTTTTATGGTGATGCATGTGCATCAAGTGATGCACAACCATCCCCGCCACTTTCGAGGCCTATAAAAGACGGTGGAGACGGGTGCACTTTGTCATTTCTTCCATTTTTCTCCTGGTTTCTTCTTGAGCGGGCCGATCGAAATGGAGCATTTTGGTGAGTTTTTATTTATTTTTTTATGTTTTTGTTTAGAAAAAACTTTTTTTGAACTTTTTTTGTTCCAAAAAATCTTTTCTTCATATTTTTTTTTATTTGAAAAATTTTTTTTGAACAAATTTTTTTTTTATTTTTGCTTAAAAAAATATTTGTCTATCTTGCATTTTTTGCTCCACAGTTTTTTTTTATTGATAAATTTGCGGTTTTAGATGAATTTTTGTAATATCAATATATCTTTAGTACTTAAATTAAGATTTTTAATGTATTTACACTGCGCGTAATTCATGTATTATAAGTGCGTAATTTTTATATATTTTTTTAACGAATTTCGTGTTCGAAGGCTTTTTGTACAAATTTACAAATTTTTGTATTTATGTACAATTTCGTGCAAAGTACAAATTTGTTAATAATTAATGATAATCTTTTAAGTGCATAAATTAATTATTGATTAAAATTATGATTCATATTACACGTGTTTTATGTATCAAAACTGCATAAATCGATTTTTTGACGAATTTCGCGCGTCGTTTCAAATTTTCTTCGTTAAATTACAAATTTGTTAAATGCGTTAATTATTTATTAAGAAATTTACATTTTATACAAATAAAAATTCATTTTAAGTGCTATAATTAAAATTTCTAACATAATTCGTGTGTTATAATTGCGTAAACGAATTTCGAGCGTAGTTTTGCGGTTTTTTATAAAATATTTTACAAATTTGTTAATAAATAATGGTAATCCTTTATTTTAAATTCCTATTTTAACTTGAATAGAAATGCTTTAATTATAATTTATATATTACGCGAATTTCATGTGTTATAAGTGCGTTATTTTTTTTTACATACTTGGGCAATTTTTTTTAATACATTTATTAATACATAGTGATAATCTGTTACTTTAAGTATGTAAATTCTTCTTCGATAAGCTTGAATAATATTTTAACGCCTAAAAAATGCATAATAGGTGCTTAAATTAAATTTCTTCATGTATTCCAAGTGTGATTTATATTATACTTTATAAGTTCGAAAGTTAGGTTTTTTAACGAATTCCGTGTGCGTGTTGTAAGAAGA
>JAOXNN020000039.1:2639199-2649634 GCA_028571205.2 Hydropsyche betteni | reverse complement strand
CTGTGGGAGCATGATTTAATATTATTCGCTAAGGCTTTGTTGCAGAGGTTCTTGTCGTTGGATAGTAAAACCTTGAAAAAACTGCAAAACGTTTACACAAAAATTAAATATCTTAAACTTATTAATGATATGAACTGCAAGAAGGGGTGAGAGACGGAAGGGGTAAATGGTTAAAAATGTTGCGTGCATTAAATATTTTCTTATTAAATAGATGATTTTCTATAATTTAAAGTGCTTGACCGCGTAAAAGTGAAACTGCGTAAAACAAGTACTGCGTAAATCGGGGTATGGGTGTATTGTTTTGATATTTTGCCTATTGTTTTGAATATTTTATAAAATTTATTTTTATTTCTGCTGAAAAATAGTTTTTTTATTTTATATTTTTTAACAGATCGGTGCCCAACGGAAAAAAATCTATAAAATCGAATGTCACACAATCATTGTGTGATATTCAAATATATCATTCATCATGCATCAATTGTCAATTGTGAAAAATTTTCGCGACTATAGATGTATTTTTGTAAAATAATTCAAGATAATTTGAACCAGTTATTGAATTATCATAATGAAGCTCTTGAGATGTCTTTTACTTTCTCGTATAAACGGAAAGTAAATTAAACTGAAACTTGAAAAAAACTCAGTTTTTTTTTAGTCTATTTATGTCAACATTATTTGTCATTGTTGTAAGGATCCTGCCTTTTTGACTGTTTGTTACTCAAAATTGTTATCGGGTTGTTAAAATTTTAATGGAATAATAAATTATGGCGAATTTTAACATACTTCTATTTTCAATCAAAAATATCATGTAATCTCATGTTTTTGATGCTTCTAATATTATAGAAGATTTAACAATGTTTCGATTTTGCTTAGTTCTTGTCATATTCGTATCAAATCTCTCTAGGTACATATTATAACTATTTACTGAAATGTAAAACGATTTCACATCATAATCATCGTACTAAAAATGATAAACTTGTTTGTATCTTTCTTTCCATCGCCATTTTTTATATTTAAATTTTTTGGCAAAATATACTTGTTATTGCGGGATACCAGACGATAAAATTTTCTTAAATTTATTTAAAATTCTTAGACATCTTCATATAAAAAAAACTAAATTTCAGTCGAGTATTGATATGTTGATGTATTGGTATTGTGGTATTTCAAAGTAAAAAATCGTTTGAAATTTCAGTTTTAAAATTTAAGTTTTATTTATAAAAATCTATTACGTATTCTTGAAGCATTACTATTTTTGTGATGTACATCATGAAAATTTCCTAAATGTGCCATCTGTATACATTAATTGAAATGTTGGAAGTATTTCTAGGTTCTGTCGAAGGGGCCTTTATTGTAGTCAAGTATTCATATCCTGAATATCTTGTGGGATTTCAAACATTTATATAAAACCGTTTGAGATTCCAGTGCTAAAGTTTAAGTTTGATTTATAAAAACCTTTTATGTATTACGTATTTATGAAAACGTATTACGTATTTATTTATAAAAAAAACCTGTTACCTATTATTTATAAGTCTCAACAATTCAAGTGTTTCTAATCCTAAGATCTTAGGTGTTTCCCAAACATGCCATCCACGTACATTTATTGAAATGTCAGAAGTATTTCTAGGTTTTACTCAAACACACCATTGTTTTTATCTTATTCATATCTTGAATATCTTGTGGGATTTCAAACATTTATATGAAATCGTTTGAAATTCCAGTCTTAAAGTTTAGGTTTGATTTATAAAAATCTATTACGTATTCTTGAAACATTACTGTTTTCGTGGTGCATATCATGAAAATGAAATTAATTTATTAGTCTCAACAATTCAAATATTTCCTAAACGTGCCATCCATATAAATTAATTAAAATGCCAAAAGTATTTCCATGCTTGAAAGAGTCGTTTTTTAAGTCGTTATTCTAGTCAAGTATTCATATCTCGAATATCTTGTGGGATTTCAGATAGTAAAATTATCTTAAATTCAGTTCTCGAGGTTTGGGGTTAATATTTTTGGTAGAAATTTAAAAATAGTTCTTTTTAATAGTTTTCATCTATGCTGAAAAATCTTAAATTTCGTTTTTTCAGTAAAATCATTTTTCATTGCAATGATTTCATCAACCTTTAATTGAGAAACCTCCATTGCAGTCAAGTGTTCATATCTTGAGGAATTTTGGACAATAATGTCTTACATTCCGTTTGTAATGATTGGGGATAATTTTCTTCGTAAAAATTTAAAGAAAAAAATTAAAACATAATTTTTAATTTGAAAAACTTGTTATTTTTAATAACAATATTATCTTGTTTCATTAAGCAAGCCTTAATTGCAGTAAATTTCAATATTCTGTAGTGAAATTTAAAAATTTAGCAAAATTCATTAGCATTTCAAAAAGGTATTATTATATAGAATCATTTGTCTGAAATAATGTATTCGTATGTATAATATTTTCAACTTTTTTATAAAATAAATTATAAATTGTATTTAAAGATTTTTTTTATCCTAATGAAAAAATGATCTATTAAAGATTACCAAAAAAACATCTTTTATTTATATAACTACCCCTAATTTAAAGACCAACATGAAAAAATTAAGGTAATGAAAATTTATTTCTATTCAATTTATACTTTTCATATAAAATTCTTTTGTAACTAAATTATAATAATTTATAGTAGAATGAAAATTTCATCCTTTCTACATATCACGTTTCATGCAAAAAGATATTATATTTATTCAAATATAAGAACCTTATTTCGATTTGGAAAAACAAAAAATGAGCTGGTTGATAAGAAAAAAACACTGAGGTAAAGTATTTAAATATCTATACTTTTTATCTATATATTTATAATATCTACGAACTTAAATTACAAAATTTTTATGAAAATAAAAATCTCAATATTTCGAAATCACATGCTCCTGGACGATTCTAACGATTTCAGTAATGAATATTTTTGAGATTCCATATTTAAAATTACAGTTTTTTATGAAACGATAACTTGAAAACTTTCAAAAACAAAATATAATATTTCCTACATAAAAATATTTCTATCTATCCAGATGATTACACGAATATTCACTACCTGAAAATTCTATGAACGCATATCCACCCCCGAAAGCTAACCCCTATAGTATTTATCCCATATTTTTTACTCCGTACGATCCAAAGCTCACATTTAAATACTGGAAAGTGTACAACCTTTCCACCACACCTCCAAAAACCCTCATCGAACACAACATTCATTAATTCTCCAATATTGAAGGTTACCAACGTCGAATCCGCATACATGACACGTACGAGAAATAATAATGCGCAAAAGCGAACGCCCGCAGCGATAGTAGCGAAACATCTCATTTTCTTAAAGCAAAATTATAATTCGGCTCACAAAGCGCGAAAGCCTTCTTTGCCGAGAAACACGCATTATCGTATTTTGCAGCCACGAACCCGAAAATCAAATCGAATTATTCGAAGAAGATCCTCAAATGTATCGATGTTTCCTTAATAAGGGTTTTTGCGAAGTGGAACTTCTGTAGGGGCGTAGGTGCGGATACGTAAGTATAGTGAAAAAAAATTGTGAAGTATTTTCTGAATAATGATTCATCAATTACGAAAGGAATCTGAAATTAAAAATTTCACCGTTCCATTAAAGCGTTCAATTATAAAACAACGATTTCGCAAAAGCTTCGCATCACTGTCAAAAGTGACGCGTTCAAATTGGAAGAGATGAAATTTTAAAAACCGACCCCTAACGATTCCTAGAACCCTAGAGAATTCGAAATTTAATAATTCACAACACTTTTGACAAACAATCGAAATTTGAAATCAAAATCGCACTAATCAAACGAAATTAATTTTTACTAATCGAGACTGTTTAAAAAACAGTTTATCTTAACCTTTAACTTTTTATATTAAAAATATATGAATCCCTTTCCCTATATACAATAGCGGATTTGTGTGTCTGTGTATCTGCGTGTGTCGATGACGCTAGCGAATTTAAAACGACGCGTTGATACGATTATTCTTCATGCGTATATGGTCTTTATGCGTATACACTTAACGTCTATAATATCATGCTTATGAAAGCGCCTCTATTAACTTATGCAATTCGTCGATTATTGCGCAGTGGAAAAATATTTGAATCCCCTATACATACATGCATATAATCACCGATGACAGATGTCCGTATCAATAACAAATGAACTGATTTTATTTCTTAAATATTAAATATATTCAAATCGAGTACGGGAATTGGGTAGCTTATACCTCTGGCTTCACGTATATGTCACAAACAAATAACAAATGAACTATCTTGATTTTATTAATTAAATATTAAATATTCAAATCGGGTACACATTTCGGGTTCGCACAATCGGGTTTTCACATTTTATCGTGTTACGTTTCTTAACAAATCCACAGCCGATGTTATTAACATCGGGCCTATATACTATATAATAATCTCACCAAATAAACATTTTAAGAGCTTCAATAAAGTACTTGAAACAACGCGAACCGCGTTCTAAGAAAACTCATCTCTTAGGCCGCCAATTTTTCAGCACTCGCCCGGCGCTTCTCGGCTCGATTTACGACTTAATTAAATTTCAGCAATTTCAGCTACACGTACCATGTACATGCTCACTTATTGGTTTGTTATACGCGTAATTAAACGCGTATCGTTCGCATTTACGCGTTATCTACTCACTGTGGCCTTCGCATAACGCGAAACCTCAAAACCCCCGTTATATCCTTATTTTGTGCACGTGTGAGGTGTTCAGGATCAAATTTGTTAATTTAGGTGATTTTTAATTCTCAAATATAGTTTAGAAAGGATTTTAGAAAATCATCTGATGTTAAAATGTTAACTTTTGTAGAATTTTTGAATATTGAAACGATTCGTTCAATAATGATCATTAAACTTTTGGATTCATTGCAGTGCATTGTAGAAAATTCAGTAAAAAATAAATTGATTTTGCAGTTAAAATAAAAGGTAATTTTGGATGAGTTTATATTTTAAAAGTTATTTGACGAAAGTTATATACAAAATAATAGCTATATTTTATAGAATATATTAGTTATAGTTATAATAGTAATTGTTATTATATTAATAGTTACATTCTAAAGAATATAATAGTTATGTTCTTATAACCAATTTCCGTCCGTCTATTTGTTTCTAATAACACTCAATGAAATAAAAGTGAACCTTTAATATCTGTCGATTCAATATTTATTTTAACTTTAATATTTTTCGAAATTCATATCCATTAATAATCAAAGGACTACCCATTAGTTCATTTATATTATAAACCACATTATATGTAGCTTAACTTCAAACGAAATTAAACTATAAAATTGATCGAAATAATGTTTTTGAATGAAAATTGGGTATTTATAAAAATATTCTCACAGGGTGAATATATATTTTATATTGAGTAATGAAAATTATTTACACTTTAATTTGAAAGCTCAAAGTCACAAAGCAAAATTTTGACTGATCCTTTTAAATTAACTTTGTTAATAAATTAAACAAAATTTTCATATATTTCAATTCATAATAAAAATAAATAAACATCGCCTTGAATATAATAACGACGAATAAACGAAGAAAAATAATACATGTATTTATTACGCAAAAGGAAAAGCTCGCGTCAAACGCAAAATTACACAATTTTCACGTCATATAAATTATCTAGAACTTAATTGTTCCCGTCAAGTTTTTCAGGCATATAAACATACACACGCTTAGGTACGTTTTCCGCAAGTCGGAAAATGTCTGGAAAATTTTCGCGTAGCGCTTTTCGATAGCCGGCGGCAATTACCGAAAAACTGCCATAAAATTTTTATTGCCTTCGCGAACGACTGCCGCAAAAGTTTCCCAAACATCCAACTTGCCGGCTAAGTCTCTAAGAGAAGACGTCATCCACTCGTTCTCAAACTTTGCGTATAATATTTGCGTAAAATATAATTAAAACTTGGCGCTTTTCCGGCGTTTAAAACGGCGCCGCTTCGATTACATCGCGCCGAGATTGTTAACCCATTCAGGCGGTTATTTTTCGTTCATTTATTTTTTAAATACGAAAAAAAAGTAAATATTACATTTTTATGTTTGTTTAGCATGAGCTAAATGAACTTATTTCATAAAGTTATTATGATTGTGGAAGATTGGTGTTGAATCTAAAAACGATGTATAATATGTAAGTGGTTAGTTAATCTTATTTAAAACAAATAATATATAATAGTATAAAGTTTAAAAAAAATGACACATTTATGTTACAAAGTTAAAATTAAAACAGTAAAAAAAATGGTCAAGTTTAATTTTTTTCCAGTGTATTAAAATAAAAATGAATGAAATTTTAAAAATTCAGATAAACTACGAGTTTTTGGTAATGAGTAGAATTAATTAACATTAATAAAGTTACTAAGAAAAAAATATAAAATAAAATAATAAAATTCTACCTAAAAATTCTATCTGAAGTTGACTAACACTGTTATTAAATAGTAAAAAAATATATATATTCACGCATTTTTACCTACTCATGTATTCACTTACCATGGAACCTCACTTTTGCACTAATAAAATAAATAAATCATACTATTGACAGTATAGCAGTATTTTATTATAATCATATTATTATACAGTTCAATAACATATACAGGTAGTCCTCGAATTACGACGGAGATACATTCCTGAACCTCAGTCATAAGTCGAATCTGTTTAATTTTTTTTCAGTAGTTTTACTTACTTTTATTGATACAATTATGAAATAATGAATAAATAACACTTGAAAATCTTTCACTTTTGGATCCATAATTTCAAATTTTTGTATTCCTTGATTAATTAAATTGAAAGCAGCAGCCATTTCTTTCAATACGAAATTTTTTGACAGTCCTACATTCCTCCGTATTTATTTCTTACATCCTCTAGAGATTTATCATTCAATTTGAAAAAAAATACTTAATTAAAAAGATTATATTCTTTTTTTTCAGTCACAAATGCGAACCGTCGTAAGTCGAGGACTACGTGTTTATAATTATTCAAACACATTTTTATATAGTCAAATTTATGGCTTGAGTTCACTTCTTATCCAATCGAGGTATTTGAAAACATTAGTATAAACTGCTGGAACATTTTCAAGTTCACAAGGTGTGGGTCTGAAACTAACAACTCCGATCAAATCGAACTTTCGATTGTTCGGGTCGATATACACCAAAGGACCTCCAGAATCTCCTGTGCACGAGTCTCTGCCAGCTTTTCCACCGGCGCATATTTGTTTGTCCCAAATGTTTGTTACAATTTTCTTCGCTGCATATGAATTTTTGCATTCGTTCAGTTCAACAAATGGTATGGCCGAGTCTAGTTTTTGGTTGCTCGGACTCGAACGGTTTGCTATTGTGTTGCCCCAACCAGCTACAATCATGCGTTTGATATCTCCAGTTTTCAAATTTTCTGTCCAATCTTTTGTCGGTATGCAAACGGGTGCAATGAAATCTGTGAATTGTGAAACAATGCATAAAAGTTATTGACTTTTATATATATATATATATAATATTGTTTTTGAGTTTTATTTACAGCCCATGGGTGCTTTTCTTTGGATTCTAAGAAGCGCAATGTCATTTCTCTCTCCGGATTGTGTAGATGGTTTATATTCAGGGTGTGGTATAATTTTTTCTATCGGGATGGTGACGAATTTTTCGTTACAATCCTCATCATATCCATATGCGGGAACACAGTCAGGATTAGTTTTTGTATCATATTCGCCTAGTCGAACGTTTACCCTTAAATCATAACATACGTTTTAACGTGAAAAATGTATCAATAAAGTTTATGATCAATCTAAAACATCAGCAATAACTAACGGGGTTCCGACAGCTGTCAACACATCACCGACGACACAGTGTCCTGCCGTCACCAAATATTTTTCATTAATGAGCGATGCAGCACAAGATAAAGACAAAGCATTATTTCTTTTCCTGTATTCTATGAGAGCTATCCACGGGTATTGATCGAGATTATATTGTATACCGCCTAAGATACGGTCTGTGTCTCCTAATTGGCCACATTCTTTGGGTAATAATGCATCTATGTTTATATTGGTTTGGTCAGTGTTTGGTTGGCACTGATATAGATCCTTGCAAGTGCCCGTTTGCTGGTCGGGAGTTGTGTATTTATTCTCTATTGATGGGCAACAAACCTTGGGATATCTTCCTTGAGACCCACATTGAGAGTTTTCCAAATTTTGTATCTCTTGCTGCGACTTATTCGGTTTTTTCAGAACAGCTAATAAGGCGGGGCAGTCAGAGATGATCACACAGTTGTCGCAATTTTTTTCTGAAATATGATAGGAATATATTAGACATACGATAATTGAGCCGTAACATTTGGAAAAAGTGAAAACTCCACTCTTTTTTCCCTCCGATTCGTTAAGAATCGTTTAATACGAACAACGTTTATATTGTCGATAACGGAATTTATTTTTAAATATATGATGTTAAAATATGTATGTGTATTATATGAAAAAACAGTATTAAATTATTCCGATGTCATTATTTTTTCTGGTTCATTTGGTTTCATATGAACTTAATTGTACTAACGTGCGTCGACTGTCTCAGAAATTGTTAGCAATAACAGAACACATTTTATAAAAACAATAAATGTTGACGGTTTGAATTCTACCATCTTGATCGAAGAATGGTAAGGTTTATTTTAATTCCACTGTCGATTATATTATTTATTTTATAATCGGTACATTCGGTACAGAGTTAATTGTTGGACGAAGGCCGCCGACAGACTGATTCGTCTTTTTCGAAAATGAAGAAAACTCGTTTCAGTTTGCAGTTCAATCAGATGTTTTTAATGTCAGGTTAGAGATCAGTTCGAATTTGCGTTTCATTTTATTTACATATCACTTATGGTGATTCTATTTGGAATAAAAATTTGTAATTTGAGCATTTGCCATTATTTTTAATATATTAATAATTTACTTATTTAGAGTATGAATTTGTTTTTTTGTTTACAATCATTTTAATAATTAAAACTTGAATTTTTTTTACAATACGAAAGTCATGTATTAGTCATGTTCATTATTGTCTTTTTTGTTTAACGTTGCAAAGTAAGCTGTTTTTTTCTTAAACTGATTCTACAATAGCTGAAATCCTGAACAATATTTTGTATGAATAAGAATTTTTAGACTTCCATATTTAAATTTGGTACTCTACAAATAACATCATCACAAAAGTCTTTTTTATTAACTTAATATCTAGCCATAAAAATATTAATCAGTATTCCCTTTTTTTAGTTTTTCAAATTTTCAAATCATTTATCCTTTTGAAATTTAAGTTTGAACCTGTTATTTTTTTTAATTATTCGGGACTATCTATCAAATGGGTGAGCTACGTATACTCCGTCACGTTAAACGATCACACTAGTAATTTATCACCATCAACAAATTTCAGATGATGAAACTGTTTCATTCTCAATTAGATTTCAGGTCTTGAATGGAATCGGGAACTATAACAGTTCTGAAAATCAAATAGAAAAGTAAAGATATACAGATAAAAAAAATATATCCTGATCGTACTTCCATGACGAAAAAATCAGAATTACGTTTCAGTCATGCTTCTTATCTAGTCATCTTTTTTTGCATACAAAAATAATGTTTATCAAGTTCATTGCAGAAGATAATAATATACTGGAACCAATTTATACTATAAATAATATTTGTAGTTCCATAATTATATTTTGTCGTGATAATGAATCTAGTTTTTTAATTGAAATATGATATTTTGAATTATTTTTCGATTGCGAGAATTGCAATTTTTTTATCATTTATAACTATCGTAACCGTATCGTATCGTATCGCTATCGTAACTCTCAGATTGGAAATTAATTACAATATTTTACAGAGTATTCAGTGCGTTTTTAACGAATATTTTAATTATTTAGAATGAATAACTTTCCAAGTGGCAGGATTTCGTAATTTAACAAAAAAAATATTTATTTTAATTTACTTTCTCTAATTATAATACTTTGTAAACACCTTTGTAAAACCTAATTATTGTTGTATGTGATATAAATATCATTGTCTCGAATAAATTAATATTGTACTAAATTATTAGACATGTCGTCTCTATATTTCACCCACAAATCTTTCGGATTCGAGGGGAAATATGTCGATATGATAATGAAAAACAATGATTTGAATATTATTACTAATAATTTATTAAATTAGTTATTCAAATTATTTTTTCTTTTGTTCGCTATGAACAATCGCGAAGTGTACCGTCATTTTCCATGCAAAATTACTTATATTATTTAATAGCTTTTCTTTAGCAATTTCCCTAATATTTTTCTATGTAAACAACCGCATTAGTGAATAAAAGAAAAAAATAAATATTCAAATCGGTCAAGCAGTTTTTGAGTTTTAGTATGTCAGGTAACGGCGATTAATTTAT
>JAOXNN020000039.1:2619601-2639099 GCA_028571205.2 Hydropsyche betteni | reverse complement strand
CTTTATGCGCTCCCGATACAATGAGAGTCGCGAGCGTCATTGTGACACACACACACACACACACACAGACAGACAGACAGATATCCGCTATTATATATAGGGGATGAGATCAAATGTCACGGTGTTTTGTTTTTAACTCTTCGAATGAGAACATTTATCTCTTTGAAGTGTTGTTTATTAATCAAAATTTTCCTCGTTTTAAAATTCTGGAAAAACCATCATATAATGTTCGTATTTTAAATATCTTAATTATTTTGACCATTAACCTTTTATCATTTATTAAAATTATATATATAGTAAAAAAAAGAACAAATCGAAGAATCGCATAAATATTGCGAAAAAAATATTTTCATTATCTTGTTTATTTAGCGATCTAAAGTTACAGAAACCGTCCTATTTTCGATGCATGATATCATGATTATTGTGAAAAAATCTATATTTATTTTATCGTAAACTGTTTTTGTATCAATACAAACATCATCAAATAACCAATATTTAAATAACGCCAAATTCTCCTTTGAAAACTGACCACCTTGACTGCCTGAATTTTATTAAGTTGCATTTTTTATTTGACATTACACAGCCGTACATATCAGTGGTCAAATTTTCAACTACTTACAAAAATTCTGAACTCGTATGGAAAGACGTATGTATTGTGGCCTTTCAGTTTCCATCTTAACCATCGATATCGATCTCCGTCGAAGCCTTGTTCGAAAACGGCACGAGCACTTATAGGCTGTTTTATTTTTATTTTATACGTAAGTGTTTTTTATCCGGATCGTGTGAAGCGTCCTTTTTTTTCACACGGCAGCGAAAATTGGCTTCGTTAAGCGAAAAAGTGTTGGTCGCAGGTCCAAAGTGAAAATTTTCGAGTGACACGTTTCAAATTGACGCGTACCAAACGAACTAAAAATATTATTTTTTTCTCTATATTAATTAAAGGGGAAACTTCAATAATGTTTTTTCTTTGGCGTTCGATACGTTGCTTTTTCGACACGGCTCTTATTCAGGTCAATTTTTTCAACACAATATGTTTTTTGTGTGTGTATTTTTTCGTGTTTTATAAATCGATTTTTTTTCTTTTGTTTCGCAAAAGAGGTTGTTGAAGTTCAAGAATAATCGAGTATTTCATATTCAGTGAATACGTGAGTATAAGCTTAATGTGTGTACGCTTTGTGTTTTCCTTTTTTCAAAATTAACTCGGTTTATATTATATTTTTAGAATCTTTATATTCTTAAATAACGACTGAAATGTTAAAAAGAATATTTCGGACTGAAATTTTTGTTCATTTATACAAATTTGATTCAACGTTTACGTAATCGCATTTTTCTTAAAAAATGAAAAAATCTTGCGTTTTTTGTGAAATTTAACGTCATCTGTTGGTGGGTTATCTTTTTTTGTTGGTTTTAGTAAAAAAATCAACGTTTTACGTTATTTCTCATATGTTATATGGCAGTTGACACGTTTTTCGATATATTAATGAAATATTGGGAGAAACTTGCATTTCTGATACAAACACAAACGAAAGGTTTGTCATTATAAATCATAAAAAGTTCATTCTAGAAGATAATTATTGAGGAGTCACCAATTGAAAAATCATTTTGATACAGATATAAAATTTCCTTGAAAAATGCAACTAACCCTTCGCTTCATGATGTAGTCAATTTGCAACAACCTTTAAAATGTGATTTTTTCCGTATAAGTTCAAAAATCATTCATTTTATATTATTTCTAAATTCACTTACATTCTGCTTCAAACGTGGACGCTAAAAGCCCCAAATTTCCCGAAAATATATTGTAAGTCAAATTTTATATTAATATTTTTTGTTCTTCATTTTCATTTTTCTATAAGGTAACGTCGTGTAACACAAACACAACACACATTCTTAAAAAGACATTTGACATCGAATATGCAACGCCCAAACCATAACTTTCAATAAAAAAACAAACCGTCCTCGAAAACAACAAACTATTTTCACTCGCCGCCAACAAACCGACATACGGAATCGTCCTACACAAAAAAGGACAATATCACATCGAATAATCGTTTCGTCCTTATGCGAAAGCGATATTTCCTGCGGATCGAGTTATTGAGCATTATGGAAATGACTTGCGCACTCGCGTATATGGGCCGCCGTAAAAATAAATCGGTACGCGTTACCGACGAAGGTATAGAAAGGTATGTCATTCGCGTATCCTTGCCAGTGCCCTCGTGTGTGTATGTGAACACTCTCGTGTGTATAATGCCGGGATTCGAGACATAAGACGTATTTCCCCGGATTGATTCGGAGACGTCGTTTCCGCAAGGGGCAAAAAATATTGTGTACAGGGAAAGGCAAAGGAAATCCCGTATACGTTTAATCCGCAGGTGGAAAATTGGTTGTGCTGGATATAATGTGTGTGTGTGTGTGTGTGTTTTTGTATGGGTGGTTCTGCGAATTATCGCGTTTTGATTTGTTTTTTGTGGATTTTTTTGATTTTGGAATGGTTATGGAGAAAATTTGGTTTGGGATTTTTTCGATGCTTTGTGGGAATTAGTGGTTGAATTTTGAAAAATATGATACTTAAAGTATTTCATACATTTTAATGTATTGTATTTTACTGTTTGTGTATGTAACTGTTTATTTAGTGTTTTCCAATCATATTTGTGCCATGATCCACTTACACATTTAAAAAACTTTTACGTGTTCCGAACAAAATTAAAAAATTACCTAAAAATTTCCAAAAAAAAACACAAATGATCCTCAATAATAAGTATAACTGAGTTAGCCACTTCAAACTTAACATATTTAGCCAACAAAATTGTTCAACTTTTTATCCGAAACTTTTTTATACAAATATTAGTGTCACTATTTCTTTTGGAAAGTCAGAGTTGCAATTTCAAGGAAATCGAAAATGCATTTTTTTTTTAATATCTCCACCCCTCCGTTGCAACCTACATCCCACATACCCACAAAAACACTGGTTTATGCAATCTTCGTAATAATATAAATATTATATATGTTTATACAAAGAGGCTTTCTAATATAAAATATTCATTGGAAATATAAGATTTTATTTTCTTTCGTGTACAATGATACGAGTTGTGAATTTTTATATTATTCTTCAATACAATTACTTTTCCAAAAATAATCCATATCAATATATAGATGGCATCCTTTATTGCCTAACTTTAATGAAAACCAACAAAGCGAAAACAATGATTTTCTCTAGAAATTTAATATAGAAATCACTCACTTTGAAATACCCACTTACTAACCACAAAACTTATAAATCAACTTCAACACATTTAACAAAACAAAACAATCAACTTCACAAATATTTTTCTTTCGAATTAAAAAAAAAAATTAAAAAAAAAACAGTTAACACTGACAAATCAAACGAACTCCGTCCGTATATTAGACAGTTTCTAGACCATGACAGGTTCTTGACCACACACGCTACTGGACCATATGCACTACTGGAGCACGAGCGCTTCTCGATCAGAAATTTAAGCTTTTTTGGTCCGTAAATTAGACAGTTTCTAGACCATGACAGGTTCTGGACCACATACGCTACTGGACCACACACGTTACTGGAGCACAAGCGCTTCTAGACCAGAAATTTGAGCTTTTATCGTCCGTACAATGTACAGTTTCTAGACCATAACAGGTTCTGGACCACATGCGCTACTGGAGCACAAGCGCTTCTAGACCAGAAACTTAAGCTTTTATCGCATGTGAGCCAGAAACGCATGTGATCCAGTAGCGCTTCTTAGCCAGAACCTGTCATGATCTAAAAATTATTCTATCTATTCTGTCTATTATACCTTCTGACCTCAACCGCAGCTGTGCACCACCCATCGCAAACACCCAAACCCCAACACAAACACCAATAAAAACCGCCACGCACACACATCAAAAACCACCTCGCGCACACTCTCGCATAAAACACACATCCTCTATTAATTATAGACGACATTGCGAGAGGATTTCCGTCGGCTGCGCGGATGCGGATGAATCCTTAATTCGACGACGTCAAACAGACTTAACACTGTGTCGGATTCCTCGTGCAGCCGAGCGTGAAGCCCTTTGCGGCGAATTTTCAGAATTTCCAAATTTCCAGAGACTGAAAATGGCCCCGGGCTGGCGCGCTTCCTTTGTGCGCGAATGTAAAAACTATTTCGAATGTTTGACGGAGTTGGCTCGGGAATGATACGAGCGAGGCACGGCCGATTAGTTCTGATGGGTTTCCGTATTGGCGGATCAGGGCAAGGCTCCATAATGTGCGTGGGTGACGTGAGTAATGAAGTGGACGTGAGCGACAAAGTGAGTGTTGGCGACAACGTATGTTTACCGTAAGGTGACCATTTTTTTTCAAAGCAAAAACCAGTACACATTTTTACCCAACGCACACGTTTGTGCTACCAACATGTTTCAATCGATAAATTTAAATTTCATCAATCAAAATGTTGGCTTATGCAGCTATTATTAGTTAATGCTAACTTAGGCAGCTAATGTTATTAGTCTAATAATTAGACGTCAGCCAGAAAAATACTTAGATATAGGTAAATCTGTACTGGTTTTATTTTACAACTGACCAGGACCGATGCCAAAAAAACCATACCGTACTGGTAAAACCAGTACGAATGGTCACCTTAGTTTACGGGATGTTCCGACGTAAGCGTAAGCAATAACGTGAGCGTAATCAACAGCATGAGCTTGGTCAAAAATATCAATGTTTACATTGTTACTTATTGACAAAGTAAATGTGAGCAACTACGTGAACTTGAGCGTAAAAAAAAACGTAGGCGTACTCAATAATATAAGCTTGATCGAGAATATCAACACGATCTTATAAATGAACCATTTCTTCGTATATTCACTTACAATTTCGCTCATACTCTTAGGTTATCATTTACGTTGTTACTTATGCTTACGCCTCTATGGGGTTTCGCCCTAATTTTGTGTTCAGTCTGCAGAGAAAATCTAAGGAATATTTGAGAATTTAGTGTGAGATTAATCGAATTGTCTTAATAGAATGATAATTGAGAAAAGTTTTTTGAAATGAAAATTTCTAACGTCGTAAAAAATGTGAAATGCCTTATTTTTATTTTAAGCTAAGCGGATTTATATGTTTTGATGAGATAACAATTTTAATATTTAATTTATATATACGAGAGTACCTCACAATTTGCCATAGGTGAACGTATGTTTTTTAAAAAAATCTACATTTTTTGACAGTCAGAAATTTAAATAAAATCCTATACAAATATTTTCAATTTTTTGTCCTTAAAATAACCTAGCAATTTTTTTATATATAAAACCATCATTTTTATAACTTATGTATCTTTACTGAAACGAATACAAAAAATTCCGACGACAAACAATATAAACACATGAAACTTTTATACATAACTAACTACCCATTGGAAGCGTTAAGAGAGAGCAAAAAATTTCAAAATCTTTTTGCGTTGCATGAATAATACGCGCTTTTTAAAGTTTAAATTATGCTCTTTTCACGTTTTTAACACAGTCAAGAGTTTGCTCGCGAAGAACTGAAAATGTATTATGCATCGTCTGAAACGAGTCGACCAACCGACCGACATAATTAAATATTTCATAATGAGAAAGGACTGAAAGGGTTTGCTCTATTAATTATTGAAAGCGAAACGTTCCGTAAATGGCTCAAGTTTTTCCGTAATTGCGTCTCCGATGTAGTCTAAAAAAAGCAGGAAAATCTCGAACGATACGTGAGCTAAAAAAAGTTACTTTAACTTGATTGTCTTTTTATAAAAAAAATTTATTTCAATATGTGATATTCGAATCCGTGCAAAGCTGTGCTTATCTACAATATGAAAATGAAGAATTTTTGCCAACAATAATATTATATATATCTCACATAATATTACTATAATAAAACTTCTTTTTGAGAATTCTTTCTCGATGATTTCTCTAAGAAACTGCCGAAATCGAGAATTCTCATTTCTAGAGAAATTTTAATTTTTTTGTTTTATAATTAATTATCCTAACTCTAATGGTCATTCTGGTTGTAAAAATGGTTATTTATTTGCAATCTTAAAAGGATTCCGGTCAATATTACATCTTAAGATTTATATGTGAGTGAGAGAAATGGTGACCAAGCTTATACCTGATTTGGTTTGCCCATGAAGTGCAAAAAATTTAAAAGGGTCTAGTATCTTATTTAATTTTTTTTTACAAAAATACAAATAGAAAAAATGTCTGTTCTATGCAATAACATTATCATATATATGACATAATTTTTTTAGATATTAAAAATGAAATCGAGAATTTTCATTTCTCGGGAAATTAAAACCATCGAGAAATAAGAATCTCTTACGGATTTTCTGTTTTGCTTCAAAGAAAATAATCATTTTTAGCCATAAAACGAATCGCAATCGATTGATTTTTCACAACTCCAACTCTGCATAAAATACTTCAATTCCTCTACTCAATCTGAGTTAGAATCGAAGTCGGTACAGCCCCGTTAATTTTTTTCTATTTAGTAAAACACTTGTATATTATAAGCAAAACTTCACATAAAATTTTCATTAAAAAAAAAAACAATAATCATTATCTTTTCACCATCCGAAACATTCCAACAATCAAATCCCATTTAAAGATCCAAGGGTCCGAACCGCGTCAGCCCAAACACGCAACGACTTCAATTTTTAACACAAAAACACCCCTCAACGGCACAAAAACCCATTCCCTCAACCCCATAAACCCCACACGTTTGCATTTCCCGTTCCGAATTTAAAATCGCATGTCTGCAGGGGGGGGTGTCGGAAAACCCATTTTCCAGCGCAGTGTCTATTTCAGCCAAGCACGCCACTGCACGAGCGCCGCTCGGGCTACACACGAGTGTAGTACCGGCTTTTTATTGCTAATACGAACCCGGAAGACCGGAAGTGCCGGTTTTTGTTGCCTGGAGCGTAATCGCGCATCGAAATTGCTTTTGTCGACGTCGACCGTGGTAGCCCGGCGAAATTTCCACGATAAACGGCGTATAAACACGTGCCGACTGTAGGTTTTTGTGTTTGTTCGAGGTCCGCAAACAAAAACAGGTGTTTTGATACGGGGGATATCGGAAAAGGTTGGTGGGTGGCCTTTGAGTGATGGTTTGTGTGTGTGCTGTGGAGGTTTTGGTGCTAAGACAACGGACGGACGCCAAAGTATCGCTCGAAAACCAACAGTTTGTGATTTAAAATAAAAATCGCAACTGCTCGATAGATGGACTGAATTTCAAGCTGACAGATCGTATTCGCGTATATATCTTAGTGGTTACGATACGTGATTGCGAACCGCGTGATTAAGGAAAATTAAGGAAACGTCAAATGTCTATTGAAGTGACAGATTTTATTCGCGTCCATCAGTAATGTATAACCTCAAATTTCGAAGTTGCGCGAAATAAGGTGTTTGTTTAAGATGTATTGATGTACACGTGACGATCTCATTGATGACAGATCGTAACTCGCGCGTAAAAAATTCAAATATTTTGCAGAATGGACGCAGTCCCTTCGAGATCATTCTCAACGACATGTCTATAAGTTAAATAGAACAAATTAAAAAAAGTGATTCCACTGTCAAATAGATGACATTTGACGTTTCTTTAATTTTCCTTAATCACGCCATCATCACGTATCGTAACCACTGAGATATATACGCGAATACGATCTGTCAGCTATCGAGCTGTTGCGATACTTATTTTAAATCACAAACTGTTGGTTTTCTAGCGATGCTTTGGCATCCGTCAGTTGTCTTAGCACCTATATATTAGTTCATTTTTTATTTAAATAAAACTATTTTTTTCTCATTTATGTACCTTTTTTTATGATATTATCATTTTCGGAAAAAATTATAAAGCAATTTTTGCAAAATACGATTGATTTCTTAAATGTGTTAGGTGGAATATCAGCCAAATCAAAATATTTTGATATGAGCAAACTAAAATGAATTTTTTTTGTGGTTTATCGATTAAAATTATTCTTTTAATTCATATGTTATGATATTCAGCCATTTTGTTATAAAATATAGATTTTTTGAGTTAATTGATATTCAAACTAATACCCTAAAGATTTTAAAGAGTTCTACAAAAATCATTTCAGGATTTGCAAAAATAGCTTTTTGAAAATGAAAGTATCTACTTATACTGTATATCATTTTAAAGATTACATGTCATAGTTGTTTTTGTCGTAAGGTTTAATGCTGTAAAAGCAATTAGTTAGTTTCTTTATTCAAATCATTTAACGTTATAATACATTTTTTTTCAAATTATTATAGATCCGTTAACACTTCGACAATATACTACATAATAAAAAATGTTAAAATTGTAGGGATAATCATTATATATAACTTACATAATGTTATCAATAAAAACTATCGTTCAATAAAATGGTATTAAATCAAAAACAATATTTTTTTGTTTGAATTAATCGACTTTTGAGGATCATTTTATTTAATAAATTAAAACGTTGATATAAAAAAGTTGTAGAAATAAACTAAAAAATATTATATCAAACTATTTCAATGATTGATGCATTTTATTATAATTAAATACTGACTGAGCCGACTACGTGCAAAGAGAAATCCCAATCGACTCAAATTCTAAAGCCTAATGTTGTTCTTGTTTGAAAAATATGAAACGTTAATATAATCTGAAAACAATTTTTTTTCTGTTTTTTTAAACCATTACAAATCTGATTTAATGTTTTTCCTTAATAATAATTAACAATTTACTTGATGCATTTATCGAAAAATTGAGAAAAAAATAAATAAAAATGAAATATTATAATTTGAATATTGGCGGATACCTGATTTTGCTGGAAGGCAATACCTCGTTACGTGAACATCTTCATGTTTATATGTGCAGTTTTGTGGTGCATTCTTGCAAGAGGTAAACTGAAACGAGAGCTTCAAAGTTGACCATAAAATAAGACTATACGGAGTTATTTTAATATTACAAAACTCCTGAAAATTTTAAAATCTTCGTTCATCATAACAACGGACGCATCACACACACACATAAATATTAGATTGAAATATTTGCATTCGCCTAATTGAAATTAAAACAGTTCAACTGTATAAAAAATAAATTTATAAATTAAATGCGCATACGGATTGCGCGATAATTAATTAAATTAAATATGTGGCACTCTCACGTATTCGAAATTAAACTTCATATCATATCGATAAAATCAACTTCACATAGAATCGAATAAGAATGATAATTTTCAAAATATTCACAGTGGAAGATTTTAATATGGCTTATACATATATAAATTGAATAATCGTTCAATTTTTTTTTAATTTTTTATTCATATAAATTTTTATTTCAGTAACTTTTCAATCTGAAAAATTTCATAGAGGAGAAATAACACACATGTCTGAAATTAGCTTATTGTGCTTTTCTATAATGGTATCAACGTATTCCGTCCGCGTTCGATCGCGCAACTTTTCCAGCAAGTCTTTCAGCGTTAATTTCAGTATCTGAAACGGCCATAATAAAACTACGCGCTCACGATACATGGAAAACTTTCGCCAAATTACGATCCGTGGGCGTATCAGGCTATAAAAAGGGAAAAAGAAGAAATATCGGAAAACTACAACGTTCCTCGTAACTTGAAAACGCATATATTACATTCTTGAGTTGAACAAATCTTTTCAGGGATGTATGTTTATTATATTTTGATTTCTAGACATATAAACACTTAACACTTGAACATAACCACAATTGAACTTAAAGATAATTTAACATATGTCAGTTGAACACAACAACAGATGAACACAGTGACAGATTGAAATAGCAACAGATGAACACAATGATAGTTAAACACATGAAAATTGAACAAACGACACTTGAACACAGCAACAGTTGAACACAGTGACGATTGAGCACAACCCTAATATATACATTTCTAGTAGTTTTTTCGCAAATTAACTTATATTGAATTATGAACGAATAAAGTTTATTTTTAATACACATTCACTAACCGAGTCGGTGAAAATATATAATTTTTTTCATTATAATATAAAATATGTTTTCACTAAAAATATGGACCCACCGTAACATACTACTGTGTAAATTAAGTAATTATACTGGCAACGTCGCGTTGGATCTGGCAATGTTGGAGGCACTGGGCTTGGAGGGGCGAAAAGGGAACATGTGATCCACCTTCAGCACGGGTTTGACCTCGCTCGAGTCATTTGTTTGTTCGTAGCGATTGTTTTTGTGAAACAGTTTTTTTTCTATCGTATTCTAAAGGCATTTTCAGAAGGAAGAGAGTCGATTGATGATGATTCCCATTTTCTGGAACGTGTCATTACTGGTGACGAATCTTGAGTGTTTGAAAGAGTTTCTGTCTTAAAGCCAAATGATCAATCAACACTTTAACCGAGAGGTTCTTAAAAAACTTCGAAAAGGGGTCATTCGTGTAAGACCAAACATCAAGAACAAGTGGATATTGCATCACGATAATGCTCCTTGTCACACAGCGATTTCAATAAAAGAGTTTTTGGCCAGTAAAAACATAAAAACATTCCTGTGGCTCCTCAGCCTCCTTATTCGCCTGAAATTAGTTCTTGTGACTTTTTTCTCTTCCCGAAGTTGAAAAATCACCTAAGAGAACTCGTTTTGGGACAGTCAAAAACAATCAAACAGCTGTAACCGACCAGCTGATGGCTATTCCAGTATCGGAGTTCCAGCACTGTTATGAAGAGTGGAAGAACCGTCTCCAGCGCTGTGTGGCTTCAGAAAGAAGTTATTTTGAGGAGTGACGATATAGAATTGTAATTTTATTTGAATAAAAAAAATCAGTCTCATTACTTAATTTACAGGTCACGAACACATGATATAACGTTAGAAACGGCGCACAAATATCCAGATGGTGTAAGCTAGCTTTATAAATACAATGTGCGCGCGAGCCGAAGATAACGGATCGTGACTTTGGCCGATTTTTGCTCGCGCATATGGCCAAACTTGTAATTGATTCGAAACCGCGGCTCTAATGGCGAAGAACTTTGTACGGAGACCCGAACCTCGTGGCGGGAAAAACACGCGATTTTTACGCGGCCGGAAATTGAACGATCGTTTTGGGATTGAAATATTGCGATTTTCAGACGTTTCCGTGCTGAAAAATAATTTTCAGAAACGTTCAGCGCTGATAAATTGTCCGGTCTAGTGTCGTTACGCTGTGGAATTAGTTCCTTTTCGGTTTTGAATATGTGTTTATCGATGAGTAGACCCGGATCTGCACAAATTCGAATGAATTTATTTTTAAAAAAGGTATATTTTCATTAAGTTGTAGTTAAAAAAAATTATTTGAATTTTTGTAGAAAAATTTTCATTTGAATATGCTTTGATGGATTACATGAATCTTCCCTACTAGAAAATTCATAGAACTAATGTTGACTTAATATTTATTCGTAACAAAGTATCTGATTTTTTTTGTAACAAATAGATCGAAATAGGATCAATTTACAGCAAGAATCTTTTACTAATGATTTGGCAACGATTATCAGCAATTTCTATAAAATTCTCTATTTTTAAATGCTACAAAATTGTCAAAGACCTTTTCACTATCGCATGAAGTGATATAAATTTTCTTGAGGAAAAATAAATCTGAAACGAAAGATTTTTGCCCCCAACATTTTTACTTCCATTGTTACCGTGAAAACAAGAAATTGAAAATCTTTTGGGTTCAAAAAAATAAATTAAAACTATGGGGATGAAGAAGATGTAAGGAAAACCATTAAAATGAATATTTATTTTATGAATTTTATGCTAGCTAACATTTGTTACAATATCAAAACGATCTTAATATTTTTAAATAGTATTTAAAAAAAGATTAGATACTAAATTTTCATACTAATAAAACCTATTTAAATATAATCAAAATAATTATATACAGTTTTAAAAAAAATGGAATTTCCGAACTCGACTACAAATTCAAAAGCTTCGAGCGCTCCAGATGCATTCCATAATTTAATTACTGAAACTATGCGAAGCTTAAAAGTTTGAGAATCACCGTCAGACGCAATATCGGACCGGAACAAGAACAAGAACAACAACAACAGTTGTTATCCGAAGATTTTAAAGTGTATAAAGGTGAAGTTAACGCCAACACGGCGCGCACATATCATATGAAATATCGCGCATACATTAAATGATTATATACAGGGTGGTGCGCGAGTAATTTACGCAAACTTGCTCCGCCCGTAATTTATAAACGTATGGATTATTGTTTAGTATGGTCTCGGGATTTATATGTAAGGTTATCTCCGAGTTTAAAGTTGTGCGGCTTTACAAGGTGCACGTGGCAAATTTACTTTGGAAGGCAACACGTGTTCATGTCTGACTTTGGCTTCATCATGTATGCCGAAATATATCGGTGAGGTTTTCGATTGGATGGATTTTGATTATTAATTCATTGTATGTGATTTTCGTTGTAGGATTAGGCCTTTTAAATCACATTGGATTTTATGAATTTCTTTATGATTTTCAAAAAATAGTGTAAATTTTGTTTTTAATACGTAATGTATAAGTTAGCACTTACTGAATGACTCCACAAATATTCCCTATCAAAAGATTCATTGAATAATTTTTAACCTCCTAAAGTTAACCCCTATAGTTTTCATCTGAATTTTTTTCGTCCTGAATCGTTTTTACTCCCTTAGTTTTTCTCTTTCTAGATATTTTTTCTTTATATATTCTTTTGTTAGGTTTTCACCCACGAAGATTATGTTACAACTTTGATATTAAACGATTTATCATTCGATATTTCGTATAATCTCTAGTTCTATGAATAATATCTATAAATAAAGTATTGAGAACGATTATTTGAAAAAATATCTACAGGTAAGAATACTATGGAAAACGAAAATCATGAGAAAAAATGGAAATGTGTGGAAAGCAACAATCGGGGGTCAATATTCGATCTATTAATTTTAAATTCGTGTCACCTACTAGATGTGTCACTTTTCGCTTAACTTTATTAACCAGTAGAAACTTATATGAATATATTCAAATAAACTAAATCATCGACTTTTTTTGTGTGAAAATATAAATTGAATAGCAAAGTTTTTTTATAACTTCAGCAATTTATAAAAACTGACGTATTCAATAATCAAAAAATCTCTCTATATAAAAAACTACCTAATATAATTAATTCGTACGATTTCACCCAATTCTATTCGACCTAATAAAATGCACATAATAAATCAAATCAAAGTGCTTTTGTATAAAATAATTATGACTTATGCACGCGAGCGGAATCGCATTTGAAAAATAATTAATTACCATACAATAGAGAAAAAAATGCTTATTCATATTGAAAATCTCGTACTACAACATTTTTCATTTTGCGTAAATGAGCAAATATATTTTTTTCGCATGGTTTATTCGTATCGGGACGATCACGCGAACACGCAAAACGTCAAAAATGCTCGGACGCATAATGTATTATGTGATTCTGGTTTTTTTTTTCTTTTTGTTCATTCCAGTCGTGGTCGGAAAATGCGGCTTTTGGACCAAAGAGTGAATCGGCTTTGGCGCTAAAAAATATTTGCGTTTCATTATTTTCCATTACGCCGCTATCAATCTCGACTACGAAAAATCCGACGTGAAAACAAACAAACAAATACACATATAAACAGCATTATTGTGAACGCGGTTCATGGATGACTAAATGCGGTTTTAGAACCGAATTCTATAAAAACATTGGTGTTTATGGGATTTTTGTAAAATAAATGTGCTGAAATATGGGCTGATTTGAGCTGTACGTGAAAATTTAATTTCTGGGATGGATGTTTTATTTTTTTTTTATTAATTATTTTAAAGTTAAGTTTATTATTTTTTTTATCTGATACAGTTATTAATCAGCCAACTCATGTACAGCGATATCGTTAGTGAGATGATTTCAAAAAATGGTTCCGACTAAAAGCCCCATTTATCGATCGCCTTACAAATTATAATATAAATAGCTAAACCCGGCAGACGTTGTCCTGCCAGTCTGTATTATAACAGCTTGATATTATCAACAAGTTGACCCGTGACGGTTTGATCCCGGAAAAGTTTACTTGTGATGAGTTGACCCTTGACGAGTTGACCTCTGATGGGTTGATCTCTGATGGCTTGAACCCTGTCAGGTTGATTCCTGACGGGTTGGCGCCTGGTGAATCAACGCCTGACGACTTGACAGTTGGCGAAGTGCTGGCGTCGCGATTGATTGTGACAATAATTACAATTGGTCGACAGCGTTCGGTACTCCAGTATGTACAGCAAGCGCGTAATAATTTGAGCTAAAACAAACAATACGAATACGATTTTTTTTACAAATAAGTAAACGAATCAAACTATCGCACTGTAAAAGTATAAATAGAGTTCGAACATGGTTACGTGCAACTGATGGATTTGTTGCGCTCGCAACCGTGTTCGAACGTATTTTCAACAGTTTGACTGCACATCATTATGAAACCGCTGAGCACACGTTCGAAGATGGTTGCGAGCGCAACAAATCATTAGTTACACGGAACCATGTTCGAACGTCTATTTACATTTTAAAATTCAATATAATCACCGGTCAATCGCATCCATTAAATCGAACACGTCAAAATCAATCCAGCCTACTGAAACCCGACATGCTACATTTCAGCGACTTTTTTCCGGTCGACCACCCCTGAAACATTCGGTTGTCCTTTTCAGCCGGCTGTCGGCTTATCTGTCAAATGCACGATCCCCGACGACAGAAAACGGCGAAGATTTGAATCGCGGGATAAGGACTAATTGGCACAGTGACACCTTTGTGCCCCCGCCGTCCCCTTTTTCATTCTTCTGCAAAAGACGTGGAAATTAACGACTCATCCCTTAACGACGATGATAAATCCGATCGATCCGACGACAATTTCTGACTCGTTATCTCGGTTAAATGGCGGAATCTGTGTGTATTGTGTGTTTCGGATGTTTTCTGTGATAATAATAAAATAAGGACACCCTACATATAATACTACTACATAATATTTTAAATATTATTAGTTTTTATACTTATAATTAGTGAGCCCATAGTGCAGCGGTATGTTACAGGGACTATTAATCGTAATGATGATGGTTCAGGATGCGGGTATGGCTAGAGTATGATTCCGTTTTAAACATCTGCTCGAGAGTCAAATCTCTCGTTAATGAGTTGATTCAAAAAAATGACTTCGATTACAATCCCCATCTATGCTATAAAAATTATAATATAATGTGCCAACGTTGCAATTAATTGTGACAATAATTACGATTGGTCGTGGGCATTCGGTACACCATTTTGTACTGAACTCGCGTTTCAATTGAATACAAATTACAAAAGATTGCATCAAATAAATCAAAAGGTTAACCTTAATAAAAAATCAATACTTTTAACATAGATTCTATTTAAACGAGCACATTTTATTATATTATCTTGCCGATCTTCATAATTTGATTCCACGATCAAAATTAAATATCAGAACCATTTCTTACATTAATGTTTTCAAAACTAGAAATACGACATATTTCTACAAAATAATAATCGATTTCCATCTGTCTATAGTAACACTCTATACATGAAAACTAACCATTAACATTTCAGATTACTATTTATCGATTCTAATCAAACCAATTACGATAAAAACAATTGAATAAACTATCTTAATTTAATAAACTCGCATTACATCCGAAAACATTTCCATTTAGCCCATTTAAAAAAAAAATTCAGCTCCATGAAAGGATCCAAAGTCGTAGAAATGATTTAGAATTTATCCTTGTCGAATTGTGCAGGCTCTCGTTCGATCTGAGCGTTCCGGCCCATTTAACTTTAATACAAGGTGCTATTGCGGTAATAAAATAATTTTACTGCCATCCTTGCCATGGCCGTGGCCTGAGTTACGAGCGCTTCGAGTTATGGCCAAAACGGTTACCGCCAAATTCGAATCATTCCGAGTGATATAGGCACACAACTGCGCGGTGATTATTTCACAGATTACTATGTCGTTCGGGTTGAAATTAATATATATAAATCGTACATGATTGTGTGAAATATAAATATTGCATTTGGATTGGGCTCTATATGATTTCCGAAGCGGGTCATGGTCGCGAAGCGGGACGCTTTAGGGCCAAGGTAATTAGACAAAGCTCGCAATTCGGTTGATAAACACACGATACAGTTTATTTGTCGACGATAAATTGAATTTATGGTAGTGTGTTCGTATCACAATTGTTTGTTTTGCTAATCGAATTTGTAATATATATTATTCTTTAACATTTGCTTATCGAAATCAATTTATCTACTTTTAGTGTATTATGTAATATAATTTCATATGTAAACTGAAATTGCGCAACGGTCGCATATTTTTACACATATTTTTGATAGTTAAATTAAAAAACGAGTTAATAATTATTTTTTCAATTTTAATTTTGAAAATTTCAAGCTGTTAAAATTGTTAACTTATTAGTTATTGATGAAATGGTAAAGTCACAAAGTCAATCGACTGAAATTCAAATATATAAATATTATATAAAAGTTTTCTCTACACTTTTGTTTATTTAATAATAGTATATAGGCCCGATGTTAATAACATCGGCTGTGAATTACGTAATTATATATAAAAAATTAAATCTATGCAAAAATATTTTATAACCATTCCGTTGCGAAAAGTCTATGCTCGTTTGTTATATATAGAGAATAATGTATAGGCCCGATGTTGATAACATCGGCTGTGAATCTATAACCATACTATTACGTAATAAAATAAAAATTACAAAGATTATAGCCGTTATTATAATGAGCATAAAGACTGGATTTGGAGGTCGCGATTTTCGAGCAAGATAATGATGTAAATAGTGATTATAGCCGTTATTTTAATGGACATACAGGCTAAATTGGAATGGCAAAGCCAATAGTAATATCTGCTACCCAGTACCAGTACTCGATTTGAATATATTTAATATTTAATTAATAAAATCAGTTCATTTATTATTGTCACAATTATGACATATAGGCAAAGCCAGAGGCAGTAGGTAATAAGCATTATATTATAGACGTTAGCTGTATACGCATATAAAGAACATATTCGTGAAAAAGTAGCGAGCGCCATCGACATAGATACACAGACGAACAGACGGACACACACACACAGAAATCCGCCATTATATATAGGGATATAAATGTGTCAAAAATAACTCATTTAAAAGTTTTAAAACTACGGTCTTTATTTTTTTTTTTAGTTAAAAGTAACTCTTGAAAATATTTTATACTTAAACGTTTTAAATGAAAAAGAAAACATATGAGTTACATACAAAATTTATACCGACCGAAAACATACTTTCCCATTCGCACTTTTACATCACTTCAAAGCATGCAACGCGCTGTAAAGTCCGAAAATAGTAAGACCGCTCGTAAAATCGTAATCGCCTCATAGTACAAGGACCGAAGTGCGAAAGGGAAAGCCTTCGCACGAAATGATATATGAATCGTATTATGCGTAATACAGTGAAAGGTCCGTTTGACGCATACATTACTTTTGGGTCGCCCGTATAATTTAATCTGCGCTTAAACTGGCCCAGAAAATAAACTGCGAGCTGTTTCCTGCTGAAAAACGGGCCGAATTATGCGCTCTATTAAAACGCGTTGATTCCGAAAGTTTTCAGCGTTATTAAAGCGGTTTGTTTTGTCAAATTTCATGCGAATTGGTTTAATTTTGATATTACAGTAGAACCTCTATTATTTTTATTGATAAAAAATGGTTGAGGCTATTTGCAGTTAAACTAACTGCGAATTATTGGCTATTTGCAGTTACACTAACTGCGAATTTTTTGCTATTTGCAGTTACAATGACAGAGTGACAGTTGTCGTAATAGATTATTTTTTCACCTTGCGCTTTATTGATTTTTGTGATAAAACTTATTAAATTTCATTGTCATTATATGTAGCTATTAAACCTACTTTGAAAATATTTTTTAAGTAAAAAAAATGGAAAAAATCATATATATGTAAAAAAAAATCATTTTTCACGTTACAATAAGAAATTTATGGCAGTTAGTATAACTGCAAATAGCCAATAATTCACAGTTAGTTTAACTGCAAAAAAACCACATCAATAATTTTAATTTCTAATAAATCAATTATTTTTATTTAATATAAGTTTTTTTCTTGCCTCTATTATCCATATTTTTTGCTATCCGGATCACTTTAATCCCGTTTGACTCAAATAATTTACTGTATTTTAAATGAAGATTGTTTGGCGTTCGGTGGGTTAATGAAAATTTCTTTGTATGTTGAGGATTTGAAAGATTTTCCAATTCGGATTCTAGGAGTGGCTGAAAAATGGGATTGGCAAAAGGAAAATTTTCAATTAATGTTGAAGAGTGGAACGCGACGCAAACAGAATGCAATTTATTCGTCAGTGCATTCTTAGGTGCATTTATTTTCTCTTAAGTGTCCTGCAGGGAATCAAGTGCACAAAACGCTCGCAATCTTCACAATGGGAAAACTAATAGAAAACCCAGATAGGAAGTGCTTTCAATAAATCTATTAACGAAACTAAATTAGAATATAGAAATATTACATAAATATTATATAACAACTTTTCATTGTTTATATTAAGAATTTTATTAAGAAAAATACTATGATATATTTAAATAACCTTCTGATATTAAAAAAAAAATCAACTGAATCATATATTTTTAACAGATTCCCCATCTAAAAACACAGTAAAAAAATCCATGTCGAAACCCAAACGAAACGCTACGCGAAATTTTCCAACATAGCGAAAAGGGATAAAATTCCCGATGAATACGATCGCATTGTTCGTCAAAAGAGCTCCCATGTACAATATTGGAATAGACACATACACACTCTGGAAAAAAAACCTCGGCTGAAAAAGTGCACGGACGTGAAGGAGAATGAAAATTCACACCCGAATGGCTTTTCACGGTACGGCGAAAACGTGTTGACCTTTCCTCAGATGACGTATCGGTATTATTGTGTATGTGCGAATAAAAATCGCGTATACCGAAATATTGCGATGTATTGTGTTCGCTTTTTTGCGTTGCTTTTAATTTTTTTTCAGCGGTGAAAATCGGTCGGTTCGGGTTAGCTTTTCGATTATCTGAGAAAGGAAATCTTTTTGCATAAAAGATGGTGAATAGTTTTCCGTTTTGATTATGTGGATGTGTTGCTGTTTTGTTGAAGCTTTTGAACGTGTTTTGAATTATTTATATGATAGGGAAATGTTTGCAATTTCTTTTTCATTACATGCAACCTATTTGGTTAGAAATACGGAAAAATTTTACAACGAATACATTTTATTTAAGTAAAAATTTTCAACTAAAATTCCATCCCCTATATATAATTACGGATATCTGTTTGTGTGTCCGTCTGTTCGTCTGTTCGATGACGCTCGCAACTTTAAAACGACGCGTCGATACGATTATTTTTTTGCCTCTATAAAATTATTCTTCATGCGTATATGGTCTTTATGC
>JAOXNN020000039.1:2587813-2606196 GCA_028571205.2 Hydropsyche betteni | reverse complement strand
GGATTCAAATATTTTTTCCACTGCGTAATAATCGACGTATTGCATAAGTCAATTGAGACGCTTTCATAAGCATGATAATATAGACATTACGTGTATACGCATAAAGATCATATACGCATGAAGAATAATTTTATAGAAGCAAAAAAATAATCGTATCGACGGATCGATCATTTTAAAGTCATCGAGACGAACAGACAGACAGACAGACATAAATCCGATATTATATTATATATAGGGGATATTACTAAATTTGCCAACAAACCCAAAAATTTACCAATATTCGCACTTTTACAGCAACATATATATTTTTGAGATTCCCTCTTATTTGTTTTCGGTTGTTGTTGTACAAAAACAAAAAAATGCGAAGATGTTGTATGGCCGACACGAAATGCTTACTTAAAAGCCTACCGCCGAGACAATGATGGATGCGACGGCTTTATCAGCCAGCCTCCTTTTACTTCTTTTATATTTTTTCCCGTTGCCGTTTCAACCCCTTGCAGAAGTAAGAATACACAGAAAGAGCATCCGTCGAAAGCGAAAACTAAATTGACAATTTTTCATCATTTTTTCCCATTTGAACGGGGCCCCGGAAATTTTCCGGAAACACCGCAGATAGTTCAATGTAAGTATGTAGGTACTTATTTTAAAATGAAATACGATACTATTAATTGAACTGTATGAATGATTTTGCTGGAAATTCGAAATATCGTTTGTTTTCATTTTATATGATTTTGGAGTTTTCATCGTGATAATATATATTATTAAAATTTATTTTCGTAAAAAATTTTATAGTTTTTTTTTAATTTAAGTCTATTGCTTCAACTAACACTATTATTATATTAAACTAGTATATAGGCCCGATATTAATAACATCGGCTATTGATAACCGCACTATTAGGTAATAAAATAAAAATTGAATATATTTACGTAAAATTAAGTAGCGATTATAGCCGTTATATTTGAACGGCATATAGGCTAAATTGGAACGATATACAAACAAATACAGCATCTGTCATCGGTGATTATATACATGTATAGGGGATTCAAATATTTTTTCCACTGCGTAATAATCAACGTATTGCATAAGTCAATAGAAACGCTTTCACAAGCATGATATTATAGACGTTACGTGTATACGCATAAAGAGCATAAACGCATGAAGAATATTTTTATAGACGCAAAAAAATAATCGTATCGACGCGTCGTTTTAAAGTTGCGAGCGTCATCGAACAGACGAACACGCAGACGTACACATACACACACACACAAATCCGTTATTATATAAAGGGGATTAAATGAAAACCATGATTTAAAATTTGTTTGATGAAACGCAAAATTTACTAGAAATTTTATTTGTTCATTTCAATCACCAATCCTATTCGCTATAACAATCGCCTAAATTTTTTTTTTAATTTTATAATAATTGAATGAATCATTTTTAAAAAACTATTATTTAATAATTTTTAAATGCTATACTATATTTGTGATATTGAAATATTTCAAAATTGTATTTATTATTAGATTTAAGTATTGAGAGGATTCAAAGAACATCCTTCTTTTGGCATTTTCGACGGAAATCATTTGGATTTCGACATAAACGCGGAAAGATCAATAACAAGATATCCATTTCTGAAAATTTCACGAAGTTTTATCTGAAAATTAGGTCAATTCGATGCGGTTTTCATGAAAAGCAACGTGTAACGTCACGCCCTAAATATTATAGCATCCGATACTGTGAAGCGAACCCGATACTCTTGAGCGACACAATCCTCACTTTTTTTCGATTTTCGCATTTTTTTCCCCACCGACACTTTTCCCGATTTTTCGAAACCCGAAACGCGGCTCATTATAACTGAGTCGGATGCTTTTTGGTGCAAATTTTTCTTTTTCATACTCATTACAGCGGCGGTTTTTTTCCCGGTTGAATGTTTACAGAAAATGAAATTGAGGTCGTTGATTTGGCGAGTTGTAAATTACGAAACGGTTATAGGAAAAGTTTATCGATATCGTTTCTGTTGTGAGTTTGAGATAGCGAAATATTATGTGTCGTTTGTCGTGGTGAAATAAAGAAATGTCGTCGGAAATTGAAAATAATGTGACTTGTTATGGCTGGAAAGTTTTATTGATACTGGTCATTGAAAATGGCTGTCTATTTCTTGTGACAATGGTTTCTGTATAAGAAATTTCGATATTGAAATACGTCCATGGCTATTTTTCAATTGTTCATTGGTTAAGTTTTTTTAATTTATTTTATATTGTTGAGCAATGTCTTATATTCTCAATAAAAAAAATATGACAATTGAGACTATTTTGTTCCTTTATTAAATGACAAAAATATCTAAGTGTAAATAAAAACAACTTAATATTATAGTTAGCGTTACATAAGTCACATATAGAAATAATAATCACGACTTTACCTATTTATTCTATATATGAATCTATAAAAAAAAAGTACAAACAGATTAAAAAAAACTACAATCAGCATTATAGAATTTACAATAATATGTCACAGATTATGATATTTTTATATCTATGATGATCTCATTTTTCCTTTGCTTCCAGATAATTAAAATTTTCATGATATTGAAAACATTGACAGTATCTTTCATTCACATCCAAATAATTATGACGATAATGACAATTATTGATTCATGTTGAGCCTAAAAGTGTTAACAGACGTTCGGACATGGTTAAGTGCAACTAATGGATTTGTTGCACTCGCAACCATGTTCGAAGTGTGTTCAGTGGTTTAATAATAATGTGCGGTCGAACCGCTGAACATACTTCGAACATGGTTGCGAGCGCAAAAAATCCATTAGTTCCACGTAACCATGCTCGAACGTCACTTACGATTTACACTTTTAAAGTGTAAACAGACGTTCGAACATGGTTACATGCAACAAATGGATTTGTTGCACTCGCAACAAATCAGTAAGTTGCGCGTAACCATGTTCGAACGTCTGTTAATACTTTTAGGCCAGGCGCCCACAGGCGATTGGTTGCGGCGCGATTTGTGATGGAACGCATTGTTTTGGGTTGTAGTGCACCATAAACCATATGGGTGCACTTCAGCCTAAAGCAGTGTGTTCCATTGTGGATCGCGCCGCGGCTAGCCGCCTGTGGGCGCCTGACCTTACACTCGTATAAGGCTTAAAACTAAACTAAAAAATAATATTGATAAGGGTTAATGTTTTTCTTCTTCATTCATATCATTTAATGTTTTTTTTATTATTTTCATAATGCAATGATAACGAAATTTTTTTAATCTCGTTTCATATACAGACTTTGATAATAAACCTTTCAAAAAACACACAAACGACACAAAATTTCGAAAGCACACACGTGCAATTCTCCCGGAAAAATTTCATTAGCATTCAACGCAGACAACGACAATAATAAAACGAACTTATACCACCAGAATACGGTTCGAATTTAATTCACTTTTTCGAAAATGCACTTCGCATCCCCCGCCCGATGCATTCCCGGAAGCGGGCGCGAACGGCCGCCATTTGGGGAGCGCAGGTGCGCCTAATTCGATTTCGCGAAACGAAAGTCGGGGAAACTCTGGACGTAATCGAATAGTTTTCGAAATTATGGCGCGAATGCGCGCGACCGCCGCGCCGCCTAACGGTGCGGACGCGAAGATGCCCCAATGGCGGATGTGAGATCGTTAAAGTTTGAATGGTTCTCTTTAATTGTGCAATAGAAACTTTTCTTAGTGTGTTTCGGATTGGTTTGGTTAAGTTTGATTGGATTTATTTTGAATATTTAGAGTTGGTCGACTTTTTAGTATGAAATTGTCGTTGCGTTGTCGCGGCGACAATTCGTCAGGCCAGGCGCCTACTGCGATTTGTAATCGCGGCGATCGTTCAGTCGCGAAAGTGGAATGCATTTTTTCAGGTTAAGTGCGCCCATATGGTATATGGGCGCACTTCGACCTAAAACAATGCGTTCCATTTTCGCGACTAAACAATCGCCGCGACTATAAATTGCAGTGGGCGCCTGGCCCAGAGTCATATAATTTGGGCGATTAAAGTAAATTTGAAACAAAATTTTAAGTTTAATTTATTTAGAAGATTTAAATTTGAATGACTTTTTATAGTAAACTAGCTAAATTACGATGAATTTTTGTATCACCCACAATCGCTGTTCGTTAGTCTCGCTAAAATTAAGCTGACCATACGTTTCGTTTTCACCGGGACTGTCCTGTTTTTGTCGTGTCTTGCGTTTGTCTCGTCATTTTCGCATATATAAGAAGATCTGTCGTTAACAAACGACAGATCTTCGATTATAAATACTAGCTTTTTTTCATCTTTAAATAGCGCCCGTTGTTCCTGTTGTTGCTGCTGTCATACACACTGGTTCCTGATTCCCGTTCCTGGTTCCCGGTTTCCATTGTAAACATGCGTTCTGCACACACCGGTGTACTTATTGCATTATTTTTTTTTACATTGTTGTTGAATTAATTAATTTAACTATTTTTTATTTCAAAAACACATTGAAAACAAAATTCCTCTGATTGTATGCAATTTACACAAGACAATTGTCGGCCATATATATTATATAAACCATAACTCATTATTGATTTCAATCAGTATATTATATTAATAAACATAATTTTGTATAAATTATACTTTTGCTAAAAAAAAAAGACTTTTTTATACTTTTACGTACACGTATAAGCCAATATTTTAATATAATTATCAGTACAGAAGTTTCAACAATGAATCGCTTCGAATGAGAAACTTTCCAAGATTTTCTATGAAAATCCGCAAATAACTCGTCTATTTTGGTAGAAAGAACATCTCGAACGAAAAGGCTTTAAAACTGCAAACAAAAAGCCACCATATTAGGATCAACGTCTTTCGAAAGTCTCATTTATACACCCGTCCAAAAATATATAAAGTAGGGGAGAATGGACTGATTTCAAGATAAAAAAATATAATTTTTCTTTAGAAAGTTAAACTTTTATATGATATAATATTATAATATAATAATTAAAATAATTCGTTAGATCATTTTATTTTACTGATTTGATTATTTTTATGTATAGTAAATCAATAATTATTCAAAATATTTTTTTAATAAATAAAATAAAATTTTAATTATTTTAAAAATACAAAAAAACGGAATAAGTCAATTTTCCCCCGCATCTTAGGCGACTCACGAAGACGAATTGATCTTTTTTTTTATATTTAGGCCCAAAGGCTTTGCGGGTCAAGCCCCCGAAACCGTCGTTATTTAAATTTTTTCGATCCGACTTTTCCCCCGCTTTTTCCAACATAACCTCACTCTAAAAATACCCACTTTTTTCATACACATATATAATAAAATATTTTGAAACTAAAGTTTCCCGCCGAACTTTCGACCGGATGATGAATTTATTCGAGCGGGACATATAAAATGTACCATACTTTGCGTATAAGAAAAACCAACACACAGTCAAAATTAATGAAAGTTTCCCTCGCAGGGGGTACTCCATAGCCCCTCAAACTTTTCTTCGCCCCTGCACCTCCCTTTCACGTGATTTATGAACAAATTTTCGAGTCGGAAGTTTGCGCTTCCCAAAAACCGGGCATACCCGGATTTTGTGCGATCACGTATGTGTAAATAATATATTTTATGTATTATAATTTTTTTTTAAATAAATTGCGTCCCACTTTTGTGTTTTGATAGTAAGACTTGATATTTATTTGAGAATTTATAGTCACAATAATCAATTCCATCTATATTTTAAGGAAAAATAACATGAAACATTTTTTATATTATATAATCAAAGCAATAGCTATTTCGATTCTTCCAATCATTTTATAAAGAGTTGGAGTCGTTAAAAATTAACCCATTTCGACTCCTTTTTATTATTTTCTTTAATTTTGAGGTTTAAATTAATTGCTTCTTCAATTAAGTAAGGACTTTCAATATAAATGATTCGTTATTTTTCGTTGACATATTTGTAGACCTATATATGTTTTTTTTTTTTAAGGTAACTTTAACATTTTTTTTGAAAAAAAAAATTATAATTTCAAAACCAAAAACTTTGTATTTCTTTTACCTAGATCAATATAATACATTGTCAAAAAAATTTGATCTCACTTAAATTTTGAAACGAATATAAAGTACAACCCTGGATATAAATACAAAATGTTCAGTCCCTGATTATAAACAAATCGTAATTCTTTAACTTCTTTCGTTTTTGTTTTCGCGTCGAACTTCAGAGTCGCTCGAGTGCAAATTCGAGTTTTTTTTGTTGTTTATTTCCTAGAGGCTTTTTAAAGGTTTGATTTACGACAGGATTCAAATTAGCACTCGGTCGGAAACGAGAGAAGGGACAAAAACTCGGTCCGTTTTAATTCGACCTAATTTTTATTGCGCTTTTTCGGCAATTTATTAATTCGAAGCGGTGGGAATTCCGTCAAAATATAAGTTTATTCTGAAAAAATGTTACATGATTATAACATATACCTTTATAAAGCAAAACTTTTATAATTCTTATACATTTTATATTATAAAAAACTATTATTTTTGTTAAATAATATTTCATGACGGACAAGCGAATTCAAACTACCGCACAATGAGAAGTTTCTCATTGAAACACCTTATAGAATCCAATGGAAATTTTTATATTTGAAAATCGACATCCAAACAGTTGCATGAACAACGCAAAATGCACCACATGGATGCAATCATACAATCACATATGTGTGGATGTATCCACACATTCGCGTGCTCGTACCACATTTAATCAAGCAAAATCAATATGGTAGTTGCGTGTTTGTCAATTTGGCCAACACATCACGGCTAGAGAGCATAGACGAGCAAACATGCCAACGACAAGACGCGTTCATAATTTAATAAATCGTGTCCCGATATCATGTACGCTCGGGAAATTTTGCACATTAAAACGCGCTAATGGATTCTCCTTTTGTGTCGCGCTTTTTGCTGAAATTTTACAGGATTTTTTTTAAGATTTAATCCGTGTTTTGTGCAAATTAGGTTTTGTTCGCTATAATAAGGACGGAACTCGATGGTGAACGTAAAATTATCTGCGTTGTAAATGCAAACTACATTAAAACTTTCGCATATGGCATATGAAATTGCCTAAGCTTTCGTTTTCTGATCTTCCGAAAATCCATTGTCCAATTGACCATGGTACAATTATCTATTACCTCAATTGTCCGTTGTCAAATTTCCCATTGTCCATTTGTCCGTTGTCCGATAGACGGCTGTCTAATTGACTGTTGTCCAATTGTCTGTTGATATATTTGTTGTTCCGTTACATTCTCGAATGTTCTTCTGGCATAAAATATACTGTAATTACGAAATATTATATTATTTTTATAACATATACAAATGGTGTTTTCCAATCGTCCATTGCCTAAACTTTCGCTGTCCAATTGTCCATTGACCAACCACCCGTTGTCCAATTGTCCATTTACCAACCATTCGTTGTCCCATACACATTCTTAACATAAAATATACCGTAAAATATTGAATAATACTCATATAAGCATACGGCTCTCTCCAATCTTCCATTGCCCAATTGTCACTAAAGTTTCATCCTATTTTTATCCAAAAATATTTCAGCATTTATGAACAAATAGAAAAATTCCTTCCAAATAATTAAAACAAAAATCATTAAAACATTTTTTTGTTTAAAAAAATACAAACAGCATCAAATTTCATTTTGACTTCACCGACAAACTATATTTATTGATAATTTAAAAAAAATTGTAATCGTTTATATTATATTTTTCGTTTAAAAATTGGCTCACGATAATGAAATTAAATTCTAATATATCCTGAAAACGTCTGAAACGACATACGAACTCTCGGCTGGAAAAAAATCTTGTTTTTTCATCGCTTTCAGAATAGAGGTGTCCGTGCAACGAAAAAGGTTTTCCACTTCGGAAACACTTCATTAGCATGTGAATTGTTTTCTCGAACGAGATGGGTTTTTTCAGCTGAAAGCCGAAAAAAAATCATCAGGTAGATTGTATTGTAGAAAAGGCAAAGTCGACAGTACGAAGGTCGAGTGCCAAACCGGCTGGTGTTGCCTTTTCTTTATGATTGGTAATTTATTATTTTTCGATAATTTTTTCAAATTATTTCAGTAAAAATATATCAAAGTATCAACAATTTGTAACCTCTGCTACATAAAATAGTTTACAGTATCTGAAATTTCACTTATCGCCTGCTGCGACCACAACGGAATCCACTCTGCTGGGTTTCCATCTTGGAATTTTCTTTGAGATTTTCTTTGGAGTTTATTTTCTGATTCCCGAAAAGTGCATTAAAATATACAAATTTTTCTTTTAAATCACCGCTATTAAGAAAATAAATACTTTGACATACAAAAATGCATACCTGAGATTAAATTATTTTATTCTATGAATTTTTCATTATATACAAATATATTTATTATAAAAAAATAGTGTCATATTATATTCATCAATCCGTTCTGTGTAATAGGAAAGCGCAAAAATTTTCGCTGATACTATGAATACTTTACATAGAAAAATAAAACTTAGGTACAATAATACATGGGAACTGATTCGTTTCTAGGAATACAAATTTGAAACGCAATATTACACACACTCACGACATCGACATACAAAAACATTAAATATGCAAATGCTTATTTGCGCATCGCGAGTCGCGTTTCTCGATTTCCATTTCGACGTCTCCTCAATATTGAAATACCGAAAAGAAAGTATATATATATAAATATTTTGCCGTTTTCATACTTGCCTCCGTTTCGTCTTTGCCCAAAAAAAAAATATATATATATATATATTGACAAAATCGTACTTTGCAGATTTCCTTTCATCTTCGATTCGAGAATACATAACGAAAATCTTCCCTCAAAAACCCGAGACGTCTGTCTGTTTTGTTTATTTATTTGTTGCCACTGCTTAAAGGGAGCATCCCTAAATAAAATATTTGCGTTTTGTCCCTTTTTGCAGGATAATATCGCAAGAAACGAAGGCTGTGTCGAACGTGGGTATAATAAAACCTTTTTCAAAGATGAGCTCATGTCGGCGAGTGAATGTGACGCCCAGTTAAGTTGGAAAATTCTTAGAAGTCTCTTATTACAATTTTTTCAATGTTAATACTATGTTTTAAAACTTTCTTATATTGGAAACCCAGAAAGTAAAAAATTTAATTTAAAAAAAAACCTTTCCAAATACTTTCGAGTTAATAATATTCGTCTACTGACTACATCATGTGTCGTTTTTTTAGCGATTTGCACGATTTATCACCATTTTGATATTTTATTGAAAGTTTGAAAATGTTTTTATATGTAAGATAAAAATTATGTTCATAAATGTTCTTAGATGATTTTTGTAAAAAAGAACATTGAATATTACTAAAATTACGAAAACATATATTTTTTAACGACGTGCTCTGGAAAAAAAATCACCACCCACTGGGATCCATGATCCCAAAATATTTCATTTATGTTATGTTCCGATACAATAATTAGAATTCATATACAATTAGAATGACGTCAGAGTTGACAACTACCCTCATATGATATTCACCCATCATAATGGCTTGAATACATAATAACACTTAAGTTTCTAGATCGAATGCATATGTAATCTATACACTACACTACAACATGCATTTGCAATTACAGAACTACAGAGATTTATATTTATTCGACTTAAATAAAACGAAAGCGATGCGTAATAGATGAAGTTCGATGGAATATTCTCGAAGTGCACTCGATGCAAGTAAGCGCTTCTCAAACCTCTCGAAAAAGGGCGAACGAAATCCAGACACAAAGCACGTCAACTTTTTAGCAAACACAATGCAAATTGCATTCTGCGATCTCTTTTGTGTACGTTTGGCAAAGATCCGCTTCCCTTCGACTTACAAAACCGTACGAACATAATTCGATTTCATACCGCTGGCTTTTGGGCCAAAATTCGATGGATATATTATATGTATGTTACCGTGAAAGTGTGGAGATTGGTAAATCTTGACTTTTACCATATTGTAGTGGTAAAATTTTATGAACGTTTACTTTTTATTTTAAAAATTTCGTCACTGAATGTATTATATGTTACAATTAAAGTATTAAGGTTGGTACATGATTGAGTTTAATTGGTAAATTTTAACATTTACTATATTACAGTGGTAGAATTCAAAAAAAAATTGGAAATTTCGCTGTCGAATATATTGGGTATACTGCAAAAGTATTAAGATGAGTTAATCTTTGATTTTTATGGGTAAATTTTATTATTCACCATATAATAACGGTAGACTATATAAAAAAATAAGCATATCTTGTTTTTAGAAATTTTATTGCTGAATGCATATGATATTGATTTCAAAATTAGGCTTTTGGTAAATTTTCCTTTTGAATTGTTAAATCTTAAAATTTACCATATTTTTATGGTAAATATTTAATAAAATATATATTCAGTTTTCCTATTTGACAATTTTATCATCAAATTTATACGTCACTTTCAAAGTGTTACTATTGCTAAATCTTAATAAAAGTGAAAAAAAATTGTACCTATTTGTTTTTTTGGTAATCTGTTTTGTTTACTTGAAATTCTGGGTTTTTTTTTAATTACTAATATCGATCAGTAAATCTGAAATAAATTAATAGAATTTGTTTATTATGTAATTATGCATTACATAATACTTCAATGTTATCAATTCAAATTCTTTTTTAAAGAATCCCAATTTTTTATGAATTTTACCATTTTTTGGTAAGCGCTATATTTATAAATAAAACTTAAAATTGACCAATCTTCGAACTTTAATAATAACATACAATACATAAATTTCCAATTTCAAATTGCAACACAAAATTAGCGCATTTTTGGGCAACACTGTAGTCCCAATCTCGTTATGCATGTACTGGAATCATTCTAATCTAAATAACGAGCGTTTGTATCGCTGCGGCGGGAAAATCGCTTTTCCGGCGCCGATTTTCACTACTATCGCAATAGCCGTAGAATAAATTTCAATAGTCGCAATTTCCACGCCTATATTGAGGATTCGCACGCGAGCGTGTTTTTGCCGTAATTTCGCATAACATTTTGTTCCGATTAATAAAATAAAACACAATTTTGTCTTATATTATACTAGATTATAGTACCCAGCGTTGCTTGGGACTTAAATTTTAAATCAAATTATTTTTTTTAAATTTAAATTCATTAAAATAAAATCATAAAGCATGGCAACAGATTTTCGACTGACTGATAGATATGAATATATGAATTGCGTAAACAAGGCAACTAAATTAAACAAACGCTAGATCTTCGATTTTTATTACTGATTTTTTTTTCCATATTAAATGAACGTCAGATTGAGTTGCAAAATGATTTTAATGATACAACAATATTCTCGACAAAAAAATACATATACATGCCAATTTTTGTGGCGATCGGTCGAACGGTGTTGGAGTGAAACAGCATCAAACAAACAAATATACAAATATCTATTTTTATATATATACTAGTAAATACGCCCGATCTTAATAACATCGGCTGTGGATTTGTTAAGAAAAGGAAAACGATAAAATGTGAAAACTAGTTTGTGTGAACCCGAAATGTGTACCCAATTTGAATATTAATATTAAATTAATAAAATCAAAAGAATTTATTTGTTATTTGTTTTTGACATATAGGCAAAGCCAGAGGCCGTTGGTAATAAGCATCCTATTATAGACGTTAACTGTATACGCATATGAAGACCATATTCGAGAAAAAGTTGCGAGCGTCATCAGACAGATACACAGATACACAGACGGACTTAATAAATCCGCTATTATATATATATAGGGGATTATAGATTACGGTATTCGGAAATATTATAGATGACGCATCCTTTGAATGGTCAACTTTGTCGGTCAGTTTTGGTTCGGCCTTTCTTCATGTAAACACTATTTTTTTTTTATTCCAGTTCGTCGACATCCAGTTTCTTTAATGTTGCTATAAATCTAAAGAAAAACCACGCTATGTATTTATTGTATATTTATTTTTTTAGAATATTTTAATAAAGCCGCTTAAGCGACCATTTAAAATACCTTATCTAACTTTTAATGCCGGCTTTCGATCCAATTTACGTTTTGAATGTGGAAAACATGTAGAAGTGCTCGCCAAGAATTTGGAGCAAAATTTCGTCTCTTGGGTAATTAGGCCCACCGGAAACATTGCCTTAAACACCTGAATTTGCTTAATAATATTTTGATGATGCAAAAATATATTTTCTGGTTAAATTTTTCTATTTGATGTTCGATGTTTGACAATCTTCGGTTGTTTAGTGTGTTGTTTGCACTTTGCGTGCTCGACTCGTCCTCAATATGACGATTGCGTTTTATTGCTTTTGTTTTTCCGAACTGACGTCGATTTTTCCGCGGAAAATCGTGTTTACTCGCATATTGACTTTTTGAATATCGCAGTGGACCGATTTCGTTGGTTTTTATTAAAAAATATATATCGATACCTAGTAAGAATTATGAAAAATTTTAAATTGATATTTGAAATGTTTGGTTTTTTTTTATTCAATCGCTTATGTTGAGCAACAAATATCTTGACTATATGATGGATGCAATTGAATAAAATTAGTTTCATACCAATTGTAAGTTTTTTTAATAATTGCTGCTTTTACAAAAACTGTAAGCATAGCATTCTCATGCGTTAATAGTAAAACTTCAAATCACAAATTTTATTAAATATCAATTAATAAATCAATCTCTTTAGAGAATCAAACGATTTCAATATCTAATTATAAAAAATTTACTTTATGAAGAATCTCAAACGTCTAATACAATGTTAAATTAATATTATATTCAATATCTTATGCAATATATATTCTTGTAATAGTGCATTTATGATTTTTTTTTTCATTTTCTATTTTATATATTATACAGCACCTAATGGTGATTAAAATGGCTACATATTCTGTTAAGTGCTACCCCGTACTTAATATAATAATTAATACTGATATGTTTCTCTGGAATTTAAAATATCCCAAAATTCATATTTTTGTTTATCGATGTACTTCTTGAAATCAAAATGAGCCTCATAATATTGCATCAAAATATCACCGGTATTCTCAACAATCGATTTTTCACTGGATTAGAAAAATTTAATAAATATAACTAGTATTACTCGACATCATATGCTATCATTTTAATTTCCAAAAATTGTTTTTTAATCTCATAAAGTGTTAACAGACGTTCGAACATGGTTACGCGCATCTAATGGATTTGTTGCGCTCGCAACTATGTTCGAACGCGTGTTCAGCGGTTTAATAATAATGTGCAGTCGATCCGCTGAACACACGTTCTAACATGGTTCCGAGCGCAACAAACCATTAGTTGCGCGTAACCATGTCCGAACGTCTGTTAACACTTTTAAAAAAAGATTGAAAACAAACAAATTATTTAATAATGTTTCAAACTATTCAATCTTTCAATGGCTGCGCTATAAAAAGTAACTACCCACAATCGGCAAACAAATATCATACAAACAAATCACTCGTACATAAAAAACGAGACACTTACAAATCCGTAAAATAAAAACGAAACAAGAATATAAATAATTCGCATATAAAAGAACATCGGAATATTTCTCTGGCGCGTAGTGGGTATTTTCGTATCCGATTTATCGCGTCGCACCTTTCGCTGTCTAGTGTCAAAGGCGACGTTTGGACAACGACTTACAAGATTTCTCCATTATTGTCAAACCGCGGAAGGTTGTGCCCGGGTAACGTGTCAAAATGAATATGTACGACTGTCCCGTCGGACACAATACGTGTACACCTGAGTGCCGATCCATGCGCCGCTCTATTTGCGCGTTTTTTTTTAATATTGCATATTTTAATTATGATCATGGTTGATAGTGGAATTGAGTTTGAATCTGATCGTTTTATTTTACTATTTGAGTGGAATGTGAATCTTCTATATATTATATAATCACGGATTTCTGTGTGTGTGTTCGTTCGAATGACGCTCTTGACTTTCAATAGTAATATGGTCTTTATGCGTTTACAGTTAATGTCTCCGATATGATGCTTATTACCTATTGCCTCTAGCTTTGCCCATATGTCACAAACAAATAACAAATGAACTATTTTTATTTTATTAATTAAATATGAAATACTCAAATCGGGTACACATTTTGGATTCACGCGATCAGGTTTTCACATTTTGTCGTTTTCTGTTTCTTAACAAAAACACAGACGATGTTATTAACATCGGACCTATTTACTAGTGAGTGTAGAATATAGGTGTGACAGTACGAAAACTCACTATTTTTATATTATATTCACCGTAGAGTTTCTTTTTTTATCAAAGTTGATCTATAGGGTCTTTCAATAGAGCAAAATTTATTAGGTTATTGCAGACATGTTGTTAAAATGACATCTGTTAAATTTTTTGACAATTGTTTCAACCGCAAATAATTGACGCAGTCAGTCAGTATAACAAACGCGATCCAGCAAATTCAACCAGATTTATGCGAAAAAGTCATTAAAAATTAGACTTTCCTAATACTTGCCACCAAACAAAGCCGCAGTGGACATTTGAACAACGTTATATTCCGCACTTAATGTCAAAAAATATACTTCAAAATAAAATAAAAATTGAATGAAAATCTCATACACAACTTGTTTTATTTACACTTTAAAATTGAACGTCCTTGTTGAAAGACACTTCTGTGACTGAAAATAAAATTTAAAAATTTGCAGATGTCACTTTAACAACATGGCTATAACTTAAAAAAATTCGAGCATCCCAATTCAAATACCCTTTATATGCAATGGTATTAATATATAGATAGTTTAGCATACTAATAAATAATATTATTATTGTATTTGATATTACAGTAATGTATCATGTTGTCGCTCCACTCAGCTACAATATAAGACTTTTTTTACAACCCACAATGACAATTTGTCACTAAATCAAGTTATTTCTCTAAATAGTATTTCAATATTCGAACAATTTCAAATCTGTGTCTAATAATTTTGATAAATATAAGATTTTTTTATGTCAAATTCGAATCATTCGCATATCTACGTCACACACATAAATCGATGAACTAGTGGAGTGTTTGTGCTCGTATGTTTGTAGGAAAGGACTCGGACCGCAACGTGACACCGAAACCCTTTGTCCAATTTACATTGCCGACGCCGAAAATCGATTTAGTAGTACGCGGACAACGATTTGCTACTCTGACATCTGTTTATTTCGCTCCACTTCTAGTACACTACGGCAAACCTCTGAATTGATGGCCGTTTCGCGTTACAACTAGCCAACGTTTGATATATCCTGAAAATAATATTTTTTCAATATATAAGTTATGCAATGTTTGTGTGATCGCATTTAACATGAAAAACGTAGAAATTCTTGCGTTTTTTGTGAAATTAAATGACGTCTATGAATGTGTTAACCTTTTTTGTTAGTGTTATTAAAAAGAATATATATATTGTACCAAGGTGTTATGCAAGATTTAAATTTGCCGCCATTTATGCAGTAAATTTCTGGCAATACTGAAAAAAAAACAATTGGACAGCTGAGAGATTAGGGTTAGTAAAAATGGAGTGCTACATGATACAACAACGTGTTTTCATTATTGAAAAATTTTTCAAAAATAATGAAAATTGTTTCTCTAAGTACCTACTAAAAACCGCCTATCTTTTTTTATGCATAAATATATCCCTTTTATAAAATATTCAGATTACGAACTGGAAAATGAATCGAAAGCTGTTTTGAGTTCCAGTGTTGACGTGAAAAAATTTTCATGAAGGAAGTTTTGTATAACCTGAATATGTTAATAACAGAAGAGTTAAGTCCGGAAAATGTAATTGGTTGTCGACGGTCTAATTAAATTTATACAATTTGTTTTGGGTCACGAATGCTTCTCGCCGTCAGTTGAAACAATTATTTTAATATGAAAGTTAAATATTGTTTAAATTTCACAAAAACAGCAATATTTTTTACATTTTTAATAAAAAATGCGATTACATTAACGCTGCATAACATATAAAAACCATTTTTTTTTTATTATTACGTAATCGATTTTGTCTATCGTCATTATAAAAGTTTAATTTTTCGTATGTTCTTTAAATAAATTACGTTTCACATTGTTCTTTATGGGGAAACTAAAATAAACTACTTTACATTCTTCCTTTATAAAGAGCACATAGCAGAAGTGAACAAAAAAAATATATATTTACGGAGAAAAGCAGCATAAGAGCCTCTTGCCTTTCTTTAGTATTTAGCGCAGTGATTAAAAACCTTTTTTATTAGAAACGACCGGCACGAGAAAAACTTTTCACTATACAAGACGACATGCAACATAAAGTTTTTTTTAAAGCCGTTTTTGTTCGTAAATTTAAACTAAAGAGAGAAGAAAATTTCTCTTGTTCATCGTTAAGGTGCCTTTTTAACATTTTTTACGAACTGCGACACGTTTAAAAGAATCCTAAACATTTTCAAAAAAATATAAAATCGAAATTAATTTGAAATCCGAAGTATAAATTTTCAATACCCGGATGTGTGTCAAATCATTAATAAGCAATCGTTAAAAATCGAAAGGCTCGCGTGCAAAAGAGCGAAAAAAAAAACGAAAATTTAATAAAGCCGTATAAATTGAGATTTGTGCACTCGTACCTTTTTACGCGTCGAATATAAATTTAAATTAGGACCTTTTATACCCGCTTACGTGTGTATACGTCACCGTGAATGTCCGAATTTAATTCGCTGAAAAATATCATGTACGAAAATTATTGAGAAAAAATGAATATCAATATTTCTCAGAAAACATTCTCATTCTCTCGTAATATTGCATAATATAATATCATATATTACATGCTTATTAATCTATTAATTGAAGACTAAGTGTAAATTTTCATTAATATCCGTTTCATGGAGTTTTTATTTAGTTTTTCATTAAAAAAATAGTTTTTGAATGTGTGAACATTTTTCCTATAAACAATCTGTCACTTGAACTTTTTTTCGTGTTAAAAATCTGTTTCGTTATTACCATATTAACAATTTTTCGGGGCATTGTGTCTTGTTGACGATTTTTCATGCCAAGGCTTTATCGTATTGTGATGTTAACGATTTTTCTATTACCAATTTGTCGTTGAACTGTTCAGCGACTTTAATCATCAGATTCTGATCATAATTAACAAGTGTTACAAATTGCATTTGAATCCTAAGACTTGGCCTGAGGCACATAGAATATGCAAAGCTGAAGGTGGAAACTTGGTCATCATCAATAGTGAAAAAGAAAAAGATTTCCTCGTGGCGATGTTCACAAACCCTCAAAACAAAGTTAATCATGTTCCATACAAAGATCAGGCCCTGGTTGGTTTTCATGATATTTTCATAGAAGGTCATTACATAACTGTGGAAGGTTTGTCAATCGTTTAAAATAAGTTTTATGATATTTGAACTCAGAAATTTATTAAACATATGTTTATTTGAAGGTAATGAATTAAGTAGCACTGGATATTTAAAATGGAGACCAGATCAACCAAATAATGGAGGGGGTAACGAACATTGTGGTTCCATGCACATTTCTGGTGGACTCGATGATTTTCCATGCGATAAAATAGCCGTTTTCTTTTGTGAAAACGATTCCAATGTATAATCTTTATGGGATCAGCGTTTTTAAAACTGAAAAATACCATTTTTAAATACTTTATATTATATGCAAACGTAAAATTAATCGATAAATACATGTTTGTGAATTTTTCCTTGTTTGTATTGATCGATGACCTCGTCGTGTCATAATTTTAAGATACTGAATTTGAAATGTTAATTGAAAAAGTTTTTTTCAATCGAAAGTGACTCTGTTTATTATATTAAGGGAGGTAATAAATTGCACTTTTGTTCATATTCACATTGATAAAAATAATTTGCACATCCTCTATATATTTGCAACAATCTTCTATATATAATAGCGGATATCCGTGTATGTGTCCGTCTGTCCGTCTGACCGTCTGTTCATCTGTTCGATGACGCTCGCGACTTTAAAACGACGCGTCGATACGATTATTTTTTTACGTCTATAAAATTATTATTCATGCGTATATGGTCTTAATGCGTATACACTTAACGTCTATAATATCATGCTTATGAAAGCGTCTCTATTAACTTATGCAATACGTCGATTATTACGCAGTGGCAAAAATATTTGAATCCCCTATACATGTATATAATCACCGATGACAGATTTCTGTGTTTGTATGCTAAGACTCTTGACTTATCTTTCCAATTTAGCCTGTATACCATTCAAATATAACGGCTATAGTCGCTACACGAGAACGGCTATAACGCGAGCTCCGAATTTAGTCTTTATAGTCATTATAATAACGGCTATAATCTTATCCTATATAATCTTATATTC
>JAOXNN020000039.1:2572121-2584455 GCA_028571205.2 Hydropsyche betteni | reverse complement strand
TAAGTCAATAGAGACGCTTTCATAAGCATGATATTATAGACGTTAAGTGTATACGCATAAAGACTATATACGCATGACGAATAATTTTATAGACGCAAAAAAATAATTGTATCGACGCGTTGTTTTAAAGTCGCTAGGGTCATCGAACGAACGAACGAACAGACAGATGGACACACACACACAGATATCCGTGATTATGTATAGGGGATACACTGTAAAATTCCTTACCGTACAAACACCTTTACAAAACCATAATTATAAATTTTACAGACTAAATCCCAATACAATATCGAAACCTCACGCCAACCACTAACCTCCTCACTCATCGCTCAACTCCAACCCACCCAATAACACGAGCGCCCCATCGAAACATCCCATCAACGAAATCACCCTTACTTACCCTCATTACGAAACTTTTCACTCACTAAATCGCAGCGTGATATCGAAACCCATCACCCGAATCCACGCCATCACCGACCACCATGGTCGTTGTTTTGTCGCCGACTGCGGCTAATCGCTATCCGACGACCCAATCTTTATGTCGAAGGAACACCATGAAGAAGCCAGGATCCTTCGGCAGGGAAGGGGAGGCTTTGTCCTCGGCGGGGGGTCGATTTGGGGGGGAGGGTGGCATAAATTTCCCTCTCCTCGAGAATATCTTTTTATTGGCTCATATCGGTTTCGGTTGTCGTAAATAAGGACGCCAGATTGTATAATAGATAGTTGGCCACAGTATGGCAGCCATGACCCGTCTTGGGGTATGGTGTGTGTTTGTGTTTGGTGGTTGTTTAAGCATTGTTTTGTGTGATCGAGATTGAAATTCGAGGACATAATTAATCTGTCTTATCTGCTTGTGTCTTGATACGAAATGTATATGTTGGGTGTCTTTTTCGAAATTATTTAGTTTGCGTATGACGCAAAAAAGTTTTGTTTTGTATATGAATAATATAGTGAGATGGTATTTTATTGTTTTTTTTTTATCAAAATTTGGATTTTTTCTTTCTACATGATTTTTTGAAGTGTGTGTGGTTAGGTTTTATTTTTTTTAAATTTTATGCTCTAACTAGTATATGAGCCTGATGTTAATAGCATCGGGATGTGTATATGTTTATTTTTAAAATCGATGCCCGTACCCGATTATTGTATTTGTTTGTGACATATATAGGCATGTATAAGGGATTCAAATATTTTTTCCACTGCGTAATAATCGACATATTGCATAATTCAATAGAGAAGCTTTCATAAGCATGATATTATAAACGTTAAGTGTATACGCATAAAAACCATATACGCATGAAGAATCATTTTATAGACGCAAAAAATAATCGTATCGACGCGTCGTTTTGAAGTCGCGAGCGTCATCGACACAGACAGACGAACGGACAGACGAACACACAGATCATTCGCGTCGTTCGAATAGACAGACACACAGAAATCCGTGATTATATATAGGGGATAGCGGATAGGAGATTGTTATTTATGAAACTATTTTTTTGTTAAGTAAGGCAATAAAAAATATGTTCAAATTTCAAAAAATGAAGACATATAGTTTCGGAAAACATCAACAAAGCGCCATTCCAATATATTGTTTGCATATGATGCAAAACTGTTTTGCGTTGTATGCGAATTAAGCGATTTTGCAAACGTGCATGACACCACCGTAGCCGTTTGGGGAAATCTGCTATGCAATGTTGGGATATTATTATAAATATTTTATTATTGTAACATATAATGTATACTAGTATATAGACCCGGTGTTAATAACATCGGCTGTGATTTGATAAACATACTATTACGTAATAAAATAAAAATTAATTATATGTAGGTATGCAAAAATATTTTATAACTGTGTCATTGCAAAATGCCGTCGATGCCCAGCAAATATTTTGTTTACTATTTTCATATTTTTTTTTATTATATATAGGGGATTTTAAGTGAGTAAACATTGAAAAAAATTACTTAGCAGCTCTTGCGAGTCAAAAATTAAAAATTTATTCAAACGTTTTTATATCATAATCGACAGATAAATCTGTTCCACACTCCTTTTTTCATTTCCAAACATAGCCACGCCCCTTTATAAGTTTCACATGAAAATTTCATAAATCCCTAGTTAATCTCTCTTTCGAATTTCTCCCAGAAATATTCGTACGCCAAGATTTCTCGCGGCACTAGGGTGTGGTCGTCCTCCGCGGAATTTCCCCGCCTTTCACCATCATTATTATTATCATCATCATCATTTTTTAAATGGGAATTTCTCGGCCCTCGTCCGAAATTCCACGGCCGAAATCTTATTTAATATTTCTCGCCCATAATGCCGCCTCGGGGCGAATACGTGACTACGCTCGCCCAACAGATAAGTGAAATACCTTAATTGTTCTCTCACCCCGAACTCATCCGTTTATTTATTTTAATGCGCCACATATATGTGTGGATATTTTTCGGAAAACGGATTAAATTCCGAAACTTGATTGCGGAGCAGCCGTTTGTACGGCAATTTGGCGAAAGTTGTGTTCGGACCGTTCGACACGGTGTACCTCGTGTTTGTACAAAGTGGCCAGTGCTGAAACTTTGTATGAATGAAAAGTCGCCTGTAAACAAATTTCAGATCCGACAGAACAACGAAAACGCTCTGAAAAGTTTCACCGCGGCTGAAAGACGTTTTCGCCCCGTACCTGTGTAATAAAACAGGACGCATTTTATAAAAGCAACGTTTTTATTACACGCAAGCTTTTATTATGAGCTTACAATGTTTATTTCAGTTAAAAGGGTGATTGTTTCAACTTTTTAACGAAATTTTGTATTTTTTTACAATGATCATTTTTAAATATCATATACGGTGATTTACTAATGATTTAATGCCACAGTCCAGGTATATTATTAATCCATTTGACTCAACTCAATAATCTAATCCAATGGTCGGCAACCTCTTGGGAGACTGGGTAAAAATTTTTATTTGATAAATGAGTAAATATTTAAAAAAAACTTACATATTTACTATTTCAGTACTCAGAAACCTTTTCTCATTCACGGCACACCAAAAGCTTAATTATGTAGGTAATGGCAAATTTTCGTTACCCCCCCACCCCCACACGCAATCTCCAAAAACTTTTATCAATGCACAAAATAGGGTTGCCAACTTTTTTAGCGAAATATAGCACTTCAAATTAATTCATAAAACATATAGAACAAAGCAAAACATAAATACTCAAAAAAAAAATCATGAGGGGGGGGTAGAGATTGAATTTTCTTGCATTGTTTTTTCCATATTTTCATATTTTCTTGGTGGGTAATTTGAAATGTCGAAGTGGGTAATAAAATTACCCGCGGTTAGTAGTTTGTCGACCACTGATCTAATCCAACCCCAAACATTGGTCGAAACAAATGAAATTTCCGATAAAACCTAACCAAACCCAACATAACCTTACCTAATCCAACTCAACCCTCAACAATTTGTATTTATAATCAATAACAAACTAAGCAATTTCACAAATGACACATAACATATTCAACTATTACCCGCATCAAATGTCGTTCAACTTCGATCTTCATATCATAAACCATCACATTAACCGCATTGCACTATCAGTACACTTTGAAAAAGCATATAAATTTCACGTAAGCTCGTTGATCCACGTCGAGTTCGTCCTTTCTATTTCGAGCTCGAATTATTTAGCGTTGGAGCACTTTGTATGCGCATAAATTTCCGCAAACTATCTTGATACAATGCCGCGCTAGACGCAATATATCTTCGCGCACCAAAACAACTAAATAATAATAAAACTGGAACTAAGGGGTTGCCAGTTCATTGCTCATTTTGCATATCCTTCCTCAGGAATAGAGCCTTAAAGAAAAAAAAATTGAACGGTTCAAACATGCACGATGTTGTCGGCTTTGTGGGTGGATGTTTTTTTATCAATGCACAGTTTGAGTTTTCTTTTTAACGGACAGTATTAAAAGCGGGAATGTATTTAAAATTGTGCCGTTTTCAAATGCACGATGCTGTTTGTTTTTTTTTTTGATTTATTTGTTTTTGAAACTTCGCTTTGGTATAACTACGTTTTCATAGCGAAATTGCAGCGATTATTTATGTGCATTATAAATCATGGAAATATGGATTGTGGAGTGGATTCATTTTTTTCCTGTCTCATTTAACATTTATGTAGAGCTTTTTACATTTTCATTTCAGTTTGAAAATTTTTAATTAATCTTTAACTTTTATTTAATTGCAATAATTTATTTGCAACGATTTTCATTGTAAGTTGAAACTAAACAAAAAATAAACGGATATAAACAATTGTCTAATATGATAGATATTTATAAACTTTTCATATGATGATGACAATTATAAAGAAAATTTTCAAATAATCAATAGTTAAAATATAGATCGTATAACAACGCAAAACTACGAAACATATCAGGATATTTTTTAAAAAATTGTCAAATGATGAATTTTTGAGAGAAGAAAACAAAATTGATATTATTTTTAAATATAACAAATATACAATAATAATATTTTACAACGAAGATTCTTTCATTCATTTTATCGGGATATTATATTTTGTTGACTTTGTATTATACATATATAAAGAGGACATTCATGTTGACATAAATCTAGACTTGCCTCATTTTCTTTATTTCTTTAAAACTGATATTTATGCCACTTATTTATGTTACATAGTTTTTCAAGTTTCGTTATAAATTCAAGTGGAATAATCAATTTTCAATTCTAAAAACATTTTTTCAGTTATACGTAATCCAAAAAATTGATTCCTACCTTTAAATTTGATATGTCTAAAACCTCAGAAAATAAACATAAATTCATTACAGTTTAACAGTATTTTAAGATATTGCAAAAGCTTAAATATCTCGAAATAATGAATAATAGAGAAACGCCATTTTCATATATAATTATTTGTATACAAAAGGACAATGAAAACTTTACGAAATATAATAGTGAGGTTATTTCATTGGTGCGATTTTTAGATGAAAATTATATATCTAAATAAATATTCCTTTTCTTTTCTATCAAAATTTTAAAATTAATATTATTAATTATTTATTGAAAAATAATATAATTAAAGCAACCATACCGCCTATAAATCTTGCTTCAAGCACGAAATGATGACGTTTTTCACCATCTCCCATAATCCCATAGAACGCAGTGTCCAAAAATAATGATTACATCACCGATCCACACAATTTCCATACACACATATGACATAATATGTCCCATACAAAAGCAGACGTCGGTAATAGGGCGGGTGGGTAGAAATCGCGTCAATCAAAGGGCTCGGATCCTTACACGCCTCGAAGGGCTCGAATAGACACTACAGAAGAGGGACTAGCAGTTTCTTAAACGAAAATAGAGAGATAGAGGTCCGCCCGAGCCGAAAGCACTGAACTAAAATTTAGTTAAGCATTCAGACTCGATTAAAGCTTTGAAGTATGTGCGTCGAGGAGAGCTTTTGCCGTAACCTGGCCTATGTGACCCGGAGAATTTTGGGCCTTTCACACTAGGGTTTGGCCAGTGGTTTGTGATCTTTTTTAATAGTGATTGGTTTGGGTAATTAATTGATCGAGGAAAGCTTCGGTTTATGTTTGTGTTATTGAAGTACATAAAATCCTGTTTTTATATAGAAGATACATTCTAGAGATTACCGCGAAAAAATGTATGGTGAAAATATAAATATTGAAAACAGGTTCCATCAGTATATTTGGATAGAATTTACATCCAAATATACTTTATATGAGTGTGGAAAAATTTCGACATGTAAAATCATCGAAAAACATCGAAATTTTTTATTTAATAACCATAATTGTAAAATGGCTAGCACCCAATCTTACCATTGTAGCATAATAATATATATTATTTTATTTTGATAATAAAAAGAAAAAACAGTGTAAAAAAGATAATCGGTTCTTCTTCATTGAATCGTGCAAAAAGAAGATTGAGTGTATTATGAAATATATGTTTTTATTGGCTATGATTGGATTCGAAGAAACTACGTTGATTGTTTTTGTTATTACGAAATGATTTATATTAGAATTCAAAAGGTCGTCTACTGCTGAAGGGTTTTTATAATACTATATTTGCAACATTCACTGAAGTTTCAAACTAAATAACTATATTATTTATTTCTTGAAATATTTCTTTTTTAATATTCATCAACATAATATACTTTATATGCTCTCATCGATCATCGAAATTAAACGAGAAATAACACGGTTTGTTGATAAATTCAAAAACGCCATTTTATTATCAAAACTTCTCGAGAACGATCATCTTAAAACCTTATATTTCTTTTAAATATTTTTATTACATAATCGCATATAATGTTGAAGATATTTAGACATTAACAGCCAACCCATTGAATATCTTCAAACGTACATTTAAAAATAATTTTAAATTATTATTGACAGTAATTACATACGTACATGTCGTAGTTCATAAATAATATTATCAATCCATGTATATTATCTATAATATATGGATGTTTGTTTGTATATATATATTTGTTTGATGCCATTTCACTCCAACACTGTTAGACCGATCGCCATGAAAATTGGCATTTATATGTATTTTTTTGTCGGGAAAGTTTTTGTATCATCAAAATAGGATGACCATATTTCTCAGAACCCCAAATGGGACGGTCCGCAAAAAAATGTTCTCCCCATATATCGTTCAACCGATCACCATATAAAAAATAATTTGATTTAAAAAGCCGATTCCCGAGCAACGCCGGGCACTACCACTAGTTATTATATAATATTATTACTAACCTAACCCAAAAAAAAGAAAATTTCTGAAAAAAACATAGTCCAACCCAACCTTATTTTATTGCAAGCCAACTCATCCAAAAATGTATATTTATGATCGATCCAAATATGCATGGACTGAAATACACCCGGACTGTGACATCCCCTATATGTAATAGTGGATTTCTGTGTGTGTGTGTGTGTGTGTGTGTGTGTGTGTGTGTGTGTGGGTGTGGGTGTGTGTCTGTGTATTGCTTATTATCCACTGCCTCTGGCTTTGCCTATATGTCGTTAAATATTATTAAATATTCAAATCAGGTACACATTTCGGTTTCACACAATCGGGTTTTCACATTTTATCCGTTTCTTAACAAAACCACAGCCGACGTTATCAACATCGGGCCTATTTACTAGTATGTAATAATAATAAACCAGCATCGCAAACTTTCGTCATGCCAAAATTACGAATCAAAACCGCCCCCGCCCGCCCGAAACCCATCCATTGGCGACCCCTGAATCGCGCCAGTAAGCATTCGCAAGGTACGAGTGATTCACGGCCGATGCGGACTCATCCATCAAGGTTTATCAACCGTGACGACCCAACAGGAGGAGGCCATTTGCGGCGCACAGTTTGGGAAGCGCCGCCCGCTCTCCGCCCACTTCGGCTCCTTCCGTTCCTTATTTATACGAGGCGCCTAATCTTGGGAGACAGTTGAAAAAGTTCGCGTGGGCGGGTCATGGTCGCTGAATGTGTACGGATGGCGGGAAGTTTTCGAATTTGAATAGTTCGGGTGCATTGTGTGGATGAGGGCGAGTCTTCATAGTGGGCAACGGTTAAATTTTCCGTATGAGACTGTCGATTTTGTATGGAAACGTATTAAGAGTGAGACTCCATATGAGCTAGTGTTTCTTCTCGAGAATTTTCCTATTATTTGATTTCTCGTTTCTCAAGAAAGAAGGCGAGTCTCCATAATGGGCGACGGTTAAATTTTCCGTATGAGACTGTCGATTTTGTACGGGAACGTATTAAAAGTAAGACTCCATACGAGGTAGTGTTTCTTCTCGGGAATTTCTCGAGAATTTTCCTATTATTTGATTTCTCGTTTCTCGAGAAAGAGGGTGAGTCTCCATAGTGGGCGACGGTTACATTTTCCGTATGAGACTGTCGATTTTGTATGGAAATGTATTAAAAGCGAGACTAATGTTTTTTCTCGAGAATTCCTCGAGAATTTTCCTATTTTTTTTTATTTCTCGTTTTTCGAAAAATTTCATTATTTCTCTAGAATTCTCGAAAAAGTAAGTTATGATGAAACTTTTCTAATATTTTTATATTTTATATTCTATTATACATGGAATTCTTTCAATATCAAAACTACAGTACTTTTGTAAATCTAAATACATAAATTTACATATCATTCTGACTAGCCTCGGCTTGATAACAATAAATGGATGTTGTCCAGCCAAAAAAAATTTTGAGCTTATCAACGTAAAATTCAATTTTTTTGATATCTCATTCAACTCAGCGTTAAATATATTAAATTTTCTAAATCACTACTTTAAAATGAATTTTTAAGACATCTGATATTTTAAAATCAACCTTAATTTTCATTATTTTAATTTATATTATAGAAATATTAGAAAAATTCTCGAGAATTTTTTTTTGAAAAAAGTGAGAATTCTGGTTTTTCGAGAAATAAGAAACACTAATATAAGCATATGAAAATATAGTGAAATCCCGGTTTTACATGCATGGATGAGTATGAGTTTCCTTAGTAGATGATAGTTACATTTTTTATATGAAACTTTCAATTTTGTATTGAAAAGCTAACGTTTGCGTTTAATATGGAAACGGATGAGTCTAATGTGAGGATAACATACTAAAAGTGAAACTCCATATTGCGCATGAGCATATGAAAATGTAGTGAAAACTTGGTTTTACGTGCATGAATAAAGTTGAGTCTCCATAATGGATGATAAATGTATTTTTCGTGTAAAGTTGTCAATTTTGTATAGAAGAATTCACGTTTGCGTTTTATAACGCAAACAAATACAGTGAAACCCCAATTGTACGTGCCCAGAATCACATTATCCAATTATTTTATCCAATTTAAATTTTAAGCACCCAATCTTCGTTGTTCTTCTGATAACGTTTTTTTTTTCAATCCCTCCAAAAACATAAAAACGCATTTTTACTGTACATAAATGTAAACACGTATTTATACTCACTCAGTATAAAACCTTAACATAAACTAAAAGTATACTAAAACGATTTCTTAAGTAGCAAAAAAATTACGACAAACTGTCGCTCATTTTTTAATGTACTTTTTGACAAAGAGTCCCATTTGTTTTCTGAGAAATCGCTATTTTTTTGTTTTGTACAATTGTAAATTTATTCACCTGACGACAATATTTATATAAAGATATATTTCCATGAAAATTTTAAATCAGACTAAACTAAACACACAAACTGGATATTTTCCGAAACCGTTTACTTTTCATCTCCTAGCAGCAACATTTTATTTTTTGTAAAAATTCCAATCGCTGCACCCCGATGCAATAATTTAAATTTGAAAATAAAAGGATAGCTGTGTATTCAGAAACATTCCGAGCAAAGGAATCTCTCAACATTTTTTACAAATAGTCCGTTTATTTTTAACGAACGTTCGTTTCAACGGCTCGCAAGATTGAAACGTCTCGGGCTAAAGAACTATCCATGAAAATGAACTGAAAAAGAGGAATTCGGAGAAGGATGGCGTTTAAACAGTTTTGTTGCTCGTTTCATCTTTTCTGTGAACGCTGCTTAATAACCTTCTGTATCCACATTTTCCAATATAAATTCCATTTGACTACCGAATGTTTAATTTTCCGAACGAAACGATACTATGGATTAAAAACGATTCAGACGGTTTACAAAAGTGGAGTTTGTTTAATTGAGAAACTTTTTTAATTGATTGGTTTGAAATATTTATGTGATTGCAGGTTTTATAAAGATCGATCTTGTTTCGTGATCGTTTTGTTTGCATTTGTACAAAGTATCAAAAACTACTGCAGCCTCAAGGACATGCCATCTAAAGAGGACGTGTAAACTAAGAATGTCTAGTGTATTTGTCGTGCACTTTCACAAGTGACATTTCCAACAGGACTTTTACAATAGAACGTGCAAATTGATAGCAAATAAATCAATCCATTCCTAGTAGTATAAACTATTTTGTGTTTTAAGAATATTCTCGAACGAACAAGACTCAATTATATTATAATATATTAAAAAAAATTATTTTATATAATTTTAAAAAATATAGCGAAATTTAATTTTGACGTGCCTGGAATTCACATTTTCTCACTATTTGCATTCGATTTTTACAATCCGTTTTATTTTAACTCATTTAATAACCGCTTTTAACATTTTATTTTTCTCACAATTTACGTCTGACAATGAATTAAATCAATTTTATAAAAACATTTAATTAAATTCGCATCGATTAACATTGATCAAACGCATCGGTCACTTGTTGCTACCATTTTATTTTAAAATTAATTTTTTTTTTCCCAATTCAAATAATTTTAAGATCTTACATATAATTTGATAATATCAAAAATTCAAATCAATTTATAGTACATCATTGAAAGAGCTTATATAAAGTCAAAAATGTGTGATTTTTTTAAATACATTATTCGCGTATTTTTTTGATATTTGAAACCTCAATCTAGGCTAACCTTCCAATAACATTTTTTTACTAGTATATAGGCCCGATGTTAATAACACCGGGATGTATATGTGTTTATTTTAAAGTCGATGCCCGTACCCGATTTGAATATTTAATATTTAATTAATAAAATCAAAATAATTCATTTGTTACTTGTTTGTGACATATAGGCTACCCGATGCCCGTACTCGATTTGAATATATTTAATATTTAATAAATAAAATCAGTTCGTTTGTTATTGATGCAAACATCTGTCATCGGTGATTATATTATACATGTATATATAGGGGATTCAAATATTTTTTCCACTGCGTAATAATCGACGTAGTGCAAAAGTCAATAGAGACTTTATGTGTATACGCATGAAGACCATATACGCATGAAGAATTATATATAGAGGATCGACGGGTCTATCATTTTAAAGTCGCGAGCGTCATCGACACACACACACACACGCGCGCGCGCGCGCGCGCGCACACACATACACACACACGACATACGGTCACACGGACAGACAGATAGACATCCGCTATTATATATAGGGGATATAACATTCATTTATAGTATGAAAAAAAATTAGTTTTTGCAAAAATATAATATACTCAAACAAAACTTTTTTTTTTAATTATTTTTATTAATATAATATGTGTTTCAGTAACATCAATATTTAGTAAGTTTTATATATGATCTTATCATCAAAATCACCGTGTGAGAATTATTTTGCTAATAACAATCTCCATCTGCTTTATTGCATATTTCCGATGTCCTCGCTATTCAAGAAAAACGAGTTTCAATTCAGGTCATCATCATAGTATTATACATGTACTTCTCACATTGTTGACAATTTTCGCAATTACTTAGTCGGGAAAATTATTATTTATTAATTTTCAAATTTAATTCGCCATTAATGAACATCAATTTTTTTATAGCAAATTTAGATAGCTGGCGACAGTTTATCTTATCACAATCGTCATGTGGTCCCTGTGGTCCGACGTATAAAGCCATCACTTTGGGCGCAAGGGGTTCAAGGGTCGCTTGCGGAATCAAAAACCCGGAAACGGCTAGGTTCTCCTCTTCACTGAAGGAGAATGGAAAACTCTTCTTGAATCGCCTAATTAGGAAAGATCAGTCTGAACAGGATACACTAATGCAGGGAATTATTCGTCGGGAGTTGCATTCGGTGTATGACAGCGATTGCAATTCGAGTCCTCTAACTCTGCAATAGTTGGAGGATATCTTCAAGAACCTGTGTCTATGGAAGGCTCTTAGTCTAGACGGAATTATGCCATTTCTGGCTCGTCATTGTAGGGAGGTAGCCAAGCACGAAATTTTTCAACTTTTTGAAGCGTGCATGGAGGGAGGGATTTTTCCGAATTGCTGGAAGGTAGGCTTACTGATCATCATTCCCAAATCGGGTTCAAAGAAGCCTCTAACGCATCCCAATGCTTACCGTCCCATAACCCTTCTCCCAGTATTCAGCAAATGCTTAGAGAGGATCATCGCGTCTCGTCTTCCAAAAGTTTAGAAGTTTTCTCCCAACCAATTTGGTTTTCTCCCGGGTCTATATCCACTTTATTGTGAGTGCAACAAAGAACTCCGTACATCAATACGTAGTTGCAGTCTTACTAGACATAACGAGAGCCTTCGATAATGCGTGGTGGCCACTGATTCTTCAGTGCCTTTGAGAACGTAATGTTCCCAAAAAATTTTTCAACATTATTCGTAACTAGTATATAGGCCCGATGTTAATAACATCGGGTGTGGATTTGTTAAGAAACGGAAAACGATAAAATGTGGAAACCCGATTATGTGAACCCGAAATGTGTACCCGATTTGAATATTTAATATTTAATTAATAAAATCAAAGTAGTTAA
>JAOXNN020000039.1:2476521-2556109 GCA_028571205.2 Hydropsyche betteni | reverse complement strand
GTGGATAACTTTACTAAAAAAAGTCACTAATATCATATTATTAGATCCCTTTTGATCTTAGAGACTGGACGAATTGGACGAAAACCCCCGTGCAACTATCGCTTGCAGGGAAAACGCTTCGACCTTTTCGTACCACCCCAAAACGGCCAAAACCGGCCCGCATGCCATCTGACCTGCGAAAAGAGCAATTCGTCCACTCAAAAAGCGGTAGTGGTACGAATTGGTACGTAAACCCCCCCGACGAAACCCGCGTCACACCCCCTGTGCCATGATCAGACCCATGACATCGTTCCTCTGGATCTTCGTCGGCGGCGCCCTCGGCATCTTCGCCGCTGCGCTCGCCAACGCAGCCGGCCGGCAGGCCCCCACCCCCGACGACCTGACAATCAAGCCAAACCAGTTGACCACCGTGAGTGGTGATTGCTGGCAGCTCATCGACGCCGCCTGCCGCATGCCGGTCGCCGAACGCGACCAGGCGACAGCGCACCTGCGAGACCTCATCGGCGCCATCGACCAAATCGTCGACCTCGAAGACGAAGCGACAGCGGCCGCATGCCTCGCCGGTGTGCTGGCCGTCGCCTCCAAGATCGCACCCGAAGACGAGACACGAGAAACGCAAAGCCAGATCATGAGAATCCTCGTCGGAGCCGTCGCCATGTCGAGGTGCCCGTGAACCTCGAGCAGCTCCGAAGCGAGCTGGCGGTAGCTCGAGCCAGCGTCCCGGTCGGCCAGCTCGACCAGGCCGACGCCACCCTGCGGGCCACGCTCGCCATGATCAACCCGGCGCTCGTCGCCGACGACGGCCAATGGCGGCAGTGCGAGGGCATCGTCGCCGGGCTGATCATGGCTACCGGTTCGGTCGAGCCGGAGCAGCGGGCGGCGATCCTGAAGCTGCTGGTGCTGGCCGAAGCGCACCTGTGACCATCGTCGGCTGATCTGATGCGGGTGACGTAACCGCATCTAACGAGGATCAGCCCATGCCGACACTCCTAGACAGACCAGACCTCTTGGCGAGCCAGGCGGTGACGTTGCATCCTTCGATGCTGGCGGCCGTGCTGGCCGCTGTGGACCTCGCCACCGGCGACGACAAGCTTTGGCCGACGACGTATCGGACGCTGCGTCTGAGCGCCTATGAGGCGGGCCTGGAGGTGGCTGCGACGAACGGTACGCTCGTCCTCACCGCCTGGTGTCCGGACGTCGAGAACGTGGGGTCCGAACGACGCGGTGATCTGCTGTGGACGAGTGTCGTGCGGGACGTCGGCAGGCGTGGACTGGCGCTCGCGAAGTGGGGTACGACGGTCGATGCGGCTGAGGATGACGGCGTCCACTTCGTCCGGGTCTCCCAGGTCGAAGCCGAGTGGGATGGGTTGCCGGACATGGCGCCGCCTGCGTCGGTGGTGGTCGAGCTCGATGACTGCGAGCGGGTGGTGTTGGCGGGTGTCGACGTGCAGTATCCGGATCTGGATGCGGTGATCGCTGCGTTTGTTGCGTTGGAGTCGGCTGCGATCGAGATGCCGGATGCGTCGTGGGCGGCGTTGGCGAAGTTGGCGAAGCTGGCGGGGGCGTCGGTGCGGCTGAATCTTGGTGTGCCGACGAGCAGGTTTAGTGTGGCGTTGGGTGCCGGGTGGGTGAGTGGCGTGATTCGGACGGCTCCGCGGCTGTGACGGGGGTCGCTGTCGAGGAGTGGGTGTGTGTGCATCTGCTCGGTGACGGGTCGTCGTGTGGCCGTGAGTTCGGGTCGTTCAAGTCGTTGCAGGTGCATCGTGCGTCGCATCAGACCCGTGAGTGTCGGCATTGTGGTGTCGCGTTTTCGATTCGGGGTCTGGATCGGCATGAGCAGTTTTGTGCTGGTGCTGGTGACGCGTTTGAGGCGTTGTTGCCGGCGGGTGGCTGGCGTGGCCGTCTGCGGGACTTCCTCGAGCATCTGTCGGAGGTTCCGGCTGGTTGCGTGATCGTGATGTCTGCCGATTTCGGGCCGGCGTTTGTGGCCCGTCAGCGGGCGGCGGTGATGGTGGCCCAGTCGGAGTCGGCGACGGTGGTGATTCCGTCGGAGTTGTGTGGCGGGATGGAGGGGCCTGCGCGGCGGTGGCGGCGTCTGGGTCGGCGGGACCCTGATCGTGATCCTCGGAGGCCTGAGGTGGGGGAGAGCCGGTGGGCTCTGGATGGGTTGATGTCTGATGTCTGAGCGGCGGTTGTTGTCGCCGTCGGTGCAGGCGATCGATGCGGTGGCTGATGAGGTGGCAAAGTTGTCGGCGGAGTCGTTGGGCCAGCCGGTGACGGTGGCTGTGGTGGCGGTGCGTGCGATCCAGTTGGCGGGGTTGCTGATCGAGGATCTTGAGGAGGTCGACGGGTGACGTGTCCGCTGTGTGGGAGGTTCCGGCCGCTTGGGTTCGGTGGGTGTCGGCGTGAGGGGTGTCCGTTGCGTGGAGGTGGCGAATGATTGATGTGTTGGTGGCTGCGGTGGCGTTGCTGTTTGTGGCGTGGGTCGCGGTCGATTCGGGGGCGTTGGGTCACTGGTGGCGGCTTGTGACGCGTCGGGAATCGGTGGGCGAGTTCTGGTCGGCGTTGTCGGGTTGTCGGATGTGTGCCGGGTTCTGGTTGTCGTTGCCGTTGCTGCTGGTCGGCTGGGATGTGTTGGATGTGGTGGCGGTGAACGGCATCCACTATGCGTTGTTGACGGTGGAGGGTGCGTTGATTGGTTGGGGTGAGTGATGCGTTGAGTTGGCCGCCCGAAACCGAGGCCCGTGCGGCCTCGCCCTGGTGTGAATCGTCCCTGAGTGGAGGTGTCTGATGGGTGCGTGTTGTGCGATGGGTCGCCCGATTCAGCGGCCCCCGAAACCGAAACCGAGGCCTGTGAGTGAGTAACTATTCGAAGACGAAGACGGTCGAGTTGACTGACGGTTTGGCTGAGCAGACGTCGTGCGGATGTCCGGGAAAGCAGCCGATCGTGGTCCGTCATTCGGTGATTTTGGATGCTGTCGAGCGTGGCTTGTCGCTTGATGAGGCGGCGATGCTGTTGCCTCATGCGAGGTTGGCGGGTGCGCGTCCTGGCCAGCAGTGGCGGACGGCGACTGCTACCGCGGCCCGGGCGATGGTCGCTCAGGGTGTGTTGGCTGCGATGCCGGAAGGGTGGTCGTGATGGCCCGGTCGAAGAACTGGCCCCACAAGACGTGGGAGGCGGAGGAGCAGAAGGTTCGGGCGTTGCGGATGTGGATGACGGGGGCGACGTACCGGCAGATCGCTGCTGAGCTTGGGACGTCGACGTCTGTCGCCCACGGCCGGGTGCAGCGGGCGTTGGACGAGATGCGGCCGCACGCCGATTTCGACAAGTACCGGTCGGTGCAGCTGGCCGAGTTGGATGTGTCGCGTCGGCCGCTGCGGGCGATGATTGTGAGTTGGTCTGCGGGTCAGCCGGTGGATGCGACGATCAAGGCGATCGATGCGTTGCTGCGGTTACAGGAGCGTGAGGCGAGGCTGCTCGGATTGGACAAGGTGCCGACGGCGTTCGATGAGGTGGCGTCGATGTCTGATGAGCAGATTTCGGCGATGATCGCCGAGTGGCAGGAGCAGTTGGCGTGATCCCTGCCGATCTTGCTTGAGCCGTCGCCGGCGAACCTGGCGGCACTGAAACGGGCGCAGGCACGCCGGATCAAGCAAGCCGCACGCAGCACGTCAGGTACGGCGGCCCGCTACTACGACGACCCGATCGGATGGCTCGACGTCGCGCTACCCGACTTCCGACGCAACCCGTACCAGCTCGAAACCCTCGAGGCCCTCAACGCCCACGGCCGAGCCACGATCCGTGGGCCCCGCGGGCTGGGCAAAACGGGCCTGGCGTCGGTCGCGTTGCTGTGGTTCGTGACGACCAGGGAGGCACGCGGGATCGACTGGAAGCTGCTGTCGACGTCGGGATCGTGGTATCAGCTCAAAGCGTTCCTCTGGCCGGAGGTCCACAAGTGGGCTCGACGCATCGACTGGGCGGCGCTCGGCGTCGATGCGTGGCGGACCGACGTCGAGCTGCTCAAGTTGAGCATCGACCTCAAACATGGTGCGGCTTCGTCAGCGTCGCCTGACCGTGCGGAACTCATCGAGGGGGCGCACGCGACCGAAGTCTTCGTGCTGTTCGATGAGGCGAAGGCGATTCCGGCTGCGACGTTCGACGCGATCGAAGGCGTGTTTTCTGGCGTGGGCGCGGGGACCGACATGCGTGGTTTCGCGTTGGCGGTGTCGACGCCGGGCGCGCCGGCCGGAACGTTCTACGACATCCACTCACGCAAGGCCGGCTATGGGGACTGGTGGGTGCGTCACGTCACGGTCGATGAGGCGATCGACGCCGGGCAGGTGACGGTCGAGTGGCGTGCCCGGATGGCTGAGGCGTGGGGCGTCGACTCGGCCCTGTACGCGAATCATGTGCTCGGCGAGTTCCGGGCCGACGACGAGAACAGTGTGATCCCGTTGTCGTGGATCGAGGCGGCGGTCGAGCGTTGGCGCGACTGGAAAGAGTCGGGTCGGCCGGTGCCGCCCGGTCTGGTGGCTGGGGTCGACGTGGCCCGCCACGGCGGCGACAGGTCGGTGATAGCCCCCCTGTTCGGCGAGTGGCTAGTGCCAGAGCTGCATTCGTTGCCCCGCCAGGACACGATGGAGACGGCGTCGGATGTGGCGATGCTGCTGCGTCAGCATGGGGGGCTAGTGGTGGTCGACGCTGACGGTTTGGGTGCCGGTGTGGCGGACGCGCTGCGACATGAGGGGTTCAACGCGGAGGCGTTTCATGGCGCGCCGCGGCCTGATTGGAAGGATCGGTCGGGGGAGTTGGAGGCGTTCAACCGGCGGTCTGCTGCGTGGTGGTCGTTGCGTGAGCGGCTCGATCCGAGGTTCTCGCCGAGCTTGGCGTTGCCAGATGATCCGATGTTGATTGGTGATCTGACGGCTCCTCGTCTGGTTGCTGACATGTCGGGGCGGATTAAGCTGGAGCGTAAGGAGCAGACGAAGGCCCGGCTGCATCGGTCTCCGGACTGGGGGGATTCTCTCGCCTACGCCTGCTGGCGGGAGCCGTTGGGTGCTGGGCCGGTGGATGAGTGGGTGACGACGGGCGGTGGCGGTGTGTTGACCCGCCCGTAGCGACCGAGGTTATTTTCCTCGCCTCACTCGAGGTCATTTTTCTCGCCTCACTCCGCCGAAGGCCTTCGGTAGCCAGAGCTGCCACCGACGCCGACGCCACCGCCGGTTCTTCAACTGGGCGAAGCGGACGTGGTCGAGTTGAACTTCGTCGAGGATGACGTGCTGCTCGGGTCGGCGTTGGTGACGTTCGAGAATATCGCCCCGGGTCAGGCGGCGTTGGGGAAGGGCACGTCGTTCGATCTGGCTGGCGATCCGACGGCTGCGATGGAGTGCGTCGTCGCAGACGTAACGGTGCTCTGATCGATCTGGCCCAGGTGTCGTAAACCCCACCAGGCCATGATCACCACCCGATGATTGACTGGATCGCGGAACTCGACGAAATCGACCAGAAACTGTCCACCCTCGAAGGCTGGCAGCGTCGAGACAGACGGCACATCGACCCGCTACTCGACCGCCGAAACGAGATCATCGCAGTCCTCGACGGAGACGACGAGCACACAGCGACCGTGCTCCCCGGTTAGGCGACCCGTCACCTAACCACATACACAGATCATCGCCGTCACCATGAGCTACCTCGACGCGCTCGCGACGCCGACACCAGGGCTAGAAATCGCCAAGCACGTCGATCCGACGGCCGCCGATCAGGCCGGACCGATCCTGGCCGAAGTGACCCCGTGGGTAGCGATCGACATGATGCAGCGACGCAGCCGCCTACGCGACGAGACATGGCAAACCAAAGCACGCCGCTACGACCGTGAAGGCCCCGGCATTGTCGGCGCAGCCGTCGACCTGCCAGCCGCCACCTCGACCCTCCTCAGCCTCGTCGTCCAAGAACGGACATCCCGAGGGTGGGAAACGACCGACGACCCGTACCTCAACACGGTCCTCGCCCAGTTTCAAGGCGGCAGCGGCGACCAGATCGACCTGTTCCGCTCCATCATCCGCACCCTCGACCTCGTCGGCGAAGGCTACCTGGCGTTGCACACCGACACCCCGGGTCAATACTGGTGGCAACTGATCCACACGACCGGCGTCAACGACCGGCAGGACGGCACCGTCGACCTGCGATCGAGGCCCAACGCGCCCGAAGGATCCGCATGGCATCGGCGGGTTCGGGACAGCCAAATCTTCCACTTCCACCAGTCCGACCCTGAATGGTCAGACGAACCCTGGTCGCCGATCCGTCGCGGCCTGCCCCACATCGAAACCTACCGTGCCGCGATGCGGAACATCGGGCGGAACCTCGACAGCCAACTCGCGATGAACGGCATCCTGTGGGCGAAAGCTGTCGTCGGCGGCAGCCGCTGGGATGAGGCGGTGAAGGACTGGGCGGCGAAAGCGATCAGCTCCGACGATGGCATCGAAGCCGTCGCCCCCTACATGATGCAAACCGCCGAGAAACCGGAGTGGATCGACACCGGCCGCGGTCAGCACGCGGAACAGATCGCGGTGGCCGACACGGCCCTCGTCGCGTTCGCACGCTCGACCGACATCCCCACCAAAATGCTCGTCGAAGGCCCCGGGTCCGGGAACCACTGGAACAGCTACCTGGAGGGCGACTTCTACGCCGACATGACGATGGCACCCCGATGGAAGAGGGCCGCGGCGATCGTCACCCAAGCGCACCTGCGGCCATTCCTGCGTGCGTTACCGTCCGGCCGAAACTACGACCCGGACCGGCTGCGGGTGTGGTGCGACGACACTCGGCTACGGACCCGGACAGACAACACGGACCGGGTCATCGAAGCGAGGCGGATGGGCATAGCGACCCGTGAAGCGGTCGCCGAGTCGATCGGGCTGCGACCCGAACAGGTACTCGAGTTGCCTGACGGGGTCAACGAGGAGGAGTGGTGGATGCTGACGACTGGCCGTCCGCTGTCGGACCTGCACGCCGAAGAAGAGCCGTTCCGGGGCGATCAGCTCGCTGGCGGCCTCGGCACGAACGACCCGGGGCGACCTGACCCCGTCGAGGCCGAGCTGTCGTCGAGGCGTGCCCCGTCGCGCAGTGAGGCGGCGTCGTGGTCGGATCTGGTGCCGGCATGAAGCAGATCGCACCCTCACCGGTGTTCGAGGCGTGTGCCCGCGGGTTGGCGTCGCGGATGCGTCACGGTGTCGGCGGGACGCAGGCTGCGGTCGATTTCGCTGAGCTGGTCGTCGACGGCTGGCCGATCGAGGCGACACACGCGGCCGAGGTCCTCGAGGCGCATCGGCTGCTTGATCGTGCCGTCCTCGACCGCGGCGGCGAGTCTCGTGAGCTGTCGATCAGTCGGCTGTTGTGGGGTGGCGACGAGGGACGCGACTGGGCGTGTGGCCTCGTCGATGCTGCACGCCACCGGCCGAGGCCAGCGGCGCCACCGGCCGAACCGTCGCCCATCGAACAGGTCGTCGAAGAGGCGGCCGCACCCGTCGAGCAGGTGCCGGTCGCGGCGAAACTGGCAGCCGCCGACCTCACCTTCGTCGAAGCCGCCCTCGACGAGCTCGCCAGGCTCGACGTCGCGACCGCAGCACAGGTACGTGCCGCGCTCGAATCAGCCAAGATCGAGGCGCTGCGACTCGCCGGCGTCCGGGCCGGGCGGAGCATCAAACGGGTCAACGCCCAAATCGCGGCGGACCTCGAAGCGACCGGTGTGACCGTCGGCGACGTCCGACGGGCCTTCGCCGACGCTGACCCGTGGGCGCAGTGGTACGCGGCCCGGCCGCTGCTGGCGATCATCGGCATCAGTACCCTCGAAGCGATCTCCGAAGCGGTTGAGAACCTCGGCGTCGTCGTGCGACGCATCTTCGCTGGCGCGATCGCAGCATCCGCAGCGATCGTCGCCGACCGTCTACTCAACGAGGACCCGGCAGACGACGAAGGGCAGGGGGAACTGGCGGCCCTCGCCGCAGTGTTCGTAACCTCGAACTTTCGTGTCTGGATCGAACGTGTCCTCGACGACATTGACGACCCGGCCGAAGCGTTCGACGTCGAGGTACCTGCCCGGATCGCAGCCGAATCAGTGTCGGTCGCTGCCGGCGCTGCCACCGACGGCCTGCGGCTCGGCCGCGGCCCCGACGGGCTGCCGGTCCGGCCCGACGGTCGTGTCGCGTCCGGTTTCGGCACCCGCCAGGTGACAGAAACGTTGGAGCGGACGTTGGCTTCGATCGCGCTCGGCGACGACGTGACCGGCCCCATCGCGGACGCGTTCGACGGCGTCGACTTGTCGTTCGCGACGGTGTCGATCGTTGACCGTCACGCCTGGTTCTACGGTGACCGGTCGTCCCGGCGGGTCCCGTATCCGCCGCACGTCGCCCTCGGTGGCGTGTCGTGGATCACCGAGGACGAGCGGCGCGAACGGATCGGCGACAACTGGCCCGGGGACCATCCGGGCTGCCAGTGCATGGTGCGGTCGACGCCGGTCGTCCTACTCAACGACGAGGAGTTGTAATGCTCATAGACGCCCCCCAGTATCCGCCGATCAGTTGGGTCCGTGAGCCGGTCGACGGCTGGTCTGGCGGGTCGGTCAAGATCGTCACCGAAGGCCCCGACCGTGGCCGTGCGTGCGGCCTGGTTCAGCCGCCGCCCGGTAAAGCGAGGTTCATCGGCGCGGGCGTGCATCATGGCCGTCCCGTTCCGGCCTCGTACCCGGATGAGTCGTTCCGGGATTTCCATTGCGGGTCGTGGTATTTCGCTGACGGCGACGATCTGGTGTCTGCCCCGGTCGGGTCGATCGCGATTGGTGGCGGGCATTCGAACGCGGTGCGGGCCACGAACGTCGTCGACGCCCGGGACTACCTGCAGCGCCGTGGCGCGCACGCAGCCGAGGACGAGTTGGCTGTGTATGGCACGGTTCGCCGGCTGGCCGACGGTCCGCACGCTGGCGGTTTGTTGTTCTGCGGCGCCGCGTACCCGCATCTGACGCTGGCCGACGCGATGGTGTTCAATACGACGACCCTGTCGGGGGAGAACTGGCCGCATCCTGATCACGGTGGCCGGCTGCAGTTCATCGGCCCAGCTCGGGTGCAGCGCACGAGTTTCGCCTACGATCTGCCGCTCGCCGCCGACGCCGAATCTGACGGGCCGCTGCTGGTCTGCTTCGTCGACGACGACGGCAACCGTGTCTGCACGGAGTGCGATCCGGTGATGGCCGAGGTCGACGACGGCGAGTTCGCCGACGTTCGACGCCAAGTCGAGGAAATGTTGACCCGTCTCGATCAACACGAGGAGGCGATCGCGGGCCTGGAGTTGGCGACGATGTCGGGGGAGCAGGTGACGTTGGTTGCCCAGGTTGAGGCGTTGCTGGGTCGCCTGGCGAAGCTGGAGGTCGAGGCGGAGCAGTCGTCGCGGGGCGGGATCGTGCAGGATGATTCGACACTGGTCGTCAAGCAGCCCGCCCCATCGGCCTAGTGGATGATGGGCACCATGACGAAATCACAGTTGCAGTTCGGGTGGCAGTACCGCAAGACGCCGTCGGGCCGTTGGCGGCTCGAGCTGATCGGCGTCGATCAAGCCGGGTCGGTGGTGTTCGCCCGGTCCGGTCAGTTGTACTTCGATGAGCCGACTGCGCGGCGTGCAGCGAAACGGGTCGAACGGGCCGCGTGGCTGGGTTGCATGGCCGAGGCTGGTGACGTTGTCGTGACGACGGTCCGCAAAGGTCAGCCGCATCGCATGCTGAAAGTGTTGCCTGGCGCGGCCGGTGAACGGTGGCGACGGAACAGGCGGGCGACTGTCGTCGAGCATGCGCTCACTGGGATGGCGAAGGCCCGCTACGGGTCACCGACGCCAGCGTCTCAATCTCGGTAGCGACGTCCACGGTTCCTCGCCGGTGCGGATGTCGACGAACCGGCCAGTCGAACGGGGGACGTAGACGACCGGTGCGGTGACGGGCGGCATCAGGCCGCACATCCAGCAAGGATCGTTACCCGCCCAGCCGACCTGGCAGTCGACACAGATGTGATTCACCACCTCGACGACCGCTTCAGGTGCTCGCGTTGCAACGGATCGAGGCCGCCCCACACCCCGTAGGGTTCGTCGAGGGTGACCGCGTAGTCGAGACATTCGGCCGTCACCGGACAATCACCGCAGACCGCTTTCGCCCGGGCGATCGCGGCGGCCAGCGTCGGCCCAAACTTGTGACGCATCGACACAGCGTCACAATGCGTCGGAAAGAACACGGCCGTCGCCGTGCCGCCGCAAGCAGCATGATGCTTCCAGTCGTCGTCCACTGGACGTCGAGTGAAGCAGTCGACGATGGACGTAACCGCCGCGGCGGACCATCGGCGACGAAGGTCCGGCCAGTGCCGCTTCGATTTGCACCTACTGGGAGTCAGGCGATGGCCGTCCCCGCAGGAGACCCCATTCGACGCGCCACACAGGAGACGCACCCGCCATGACCACCCCCGCCGAGCGGCCCGCCGCCGCCATCATCCCCGAGCAGATCGACACCCTCTCCGTCGCCCAGCTCAACGACGCGCTCACCGCAGCCGTCGCCGAAGAGTCCTGGCTCACCGACCACGGTGACCGCACCCTCGCCAACAGCCGCCGAGTCCGCGAGCTGCGTACCGCGATCGTCGCGGTCCGTGCAGCGATCGCCGAAATCGACGCACCCCAGCCCGACATCACACCCGCCCCGGTCGCCGTCACCGAACCCGAGCCCGTGCTCGAGCCGACCGTCGAGCCCGCGGCCGAGCCGACCGTCGACATCGAGAACGAGCTCGTCCTCGCCAACATCGAACCCGGCACCGGGACACCCGCCCCCGTGCCGACCGCCCCCGAGGTCGACCCGTCGACCCGGCACAACGGTGCGCCCATGTTCGCCTCCGCGACCGGCGCAGGCTGGGTCGGTGGAGACGAGCGGCACGGTTCGGCCGCCACCTACGACGGGATCAGCCAACGCATGCGGGCCCTGTTCCGCAACGGCGGCCACGTCGAACGCGAAGACAACCAGCACATGTTCCGCGTCGACCGGTACGCCGACCTCGCCGCCCGGCTGGGTGACCGGTTCCGACGCGCCGGCAGCGACGCCGCCGCCAACGAGGCCCTCTTCGCTGAACTCGCCGCCGAGACCGGCGCGATCCTCGCAGCGTTCTGCGGCATCCCCACCCAGCTCGACGCCTGCGGCATCCAGGTCCGCACGGACCGCCCCGTCGCCGCACTGTTCAGCGGCCAGTCCGTCCCGTTCGGCAACGGCAAGTTCCGTTGGAACAAGGGTTGGACGATGGAGTCGATCACCGGCGAACCGGTCCGACTGTGGACGACCTGCGATCAGGACGCCGTCGACCCCGCCGACCCTGCGACCCACAAGCCGTGCGCTGTCCTGCCCGGCTGCGACGACTACTGCGAAGCCGAAGCCGCGTTCCTGTGGCGCTGCCTGAAGGTGGCGATCACCGACGAGATCAGCCGGCCCGAACGGATCCGTGACGCCAACCTCATCATCGACGCGTTGATGGCACGGCTCGCCGACGGCACGCTCCTCCAGCGGATCGACAAGAACAGCCAGCTCCGCAGCTTCGACGCCGCGGCCACGACCCTCGGCGCCGCCGCGGCGCTGCCGTTCGCGCTCGTTCCCCTCTTCCAGCGGCTGTCCCTCAACCGGGGCATCGCGTCGAACTACACCGCCATCGTCCCCGAAGACATCGCAGCCACCATCGGCCTCGACATGTACCTCGCCGGCGAGAACGGCGGCGCAGCCCAGCAGCTCGTCCGCGACGCGTTCGCCATGCTCGGCGTCTCCAACGTCGTGTTCACCCCCGACTGGGGTTGCGAGGGTCAGATCCTGCCGGACTTCGCCGACGAGATCGTCGAACCGTGCGGCGACGACTGCGGCACCCCCGCGGCGTGCCCCGCGTTCGGATCCGGCGAACCGGTCGAGAAGGTCGCGACCAACGCCCGCATCCGCCTCGTCGACACGACCGGCTACCGGTACGGTCAGACCGGCGTCGTCGACTACATGCTACGTCGCAGCCCCGAGCTGATGAACCAGAACTGCGCCGTCTGGCAGGGTGAGACCGCTGAAGTGCTGGTCAAGACCTGCAACCGTCGAGATTTCGTCATCGACATCACCGGCCTGTGCCCCACCGGCAACCGTGTCGACCGGACCGCCGTCGTCGACTGCGCCGTCGTCGGAGAGGCCGCACCAGCCCTCGCCGCCAAGTCGAAGGCCGCCGAGTCGAAAGCTGCCGCTGTGAAGGCTGCCGCCCCGGCCGAAGGCTGATCGGCCCTCACGTTCGTCAAGGGGGTCCGGTGCTAACAGGTGTCGGCAAAACGCCAGCACCGGCCCCCTTGACTATCCGACCACAACGACCAGGACACCGAGGCCATGAGTAGACCGACCCTCGACGACATCAACGCAGCGCGACGAGACCTCGACCTCCTCGCCGCACCACTACTGGCGTCGTTCCCGACCCCCACTGCGCCGATCGGCAACGGGATCGGTGCCGCCGTGGCGTCGATCATGACCGCCACCAGAAACAACCCGAGCCTCGATCTCACGCACGGCACCGCGTTCGAGGCGCGCCGATGCGGAGTGCAGGTCCAGGGCTGGGTTGACGTTTGCAGCCCGAACTACGACCCCGACCGGCACAAATGCGCGTCGGACCATTGGGACGTCGCCGAGTTCCGGCCGTGGACGATCTACGACCTCGAGGACGTGCCGTGCCCGATCGGAGGCCCCGACATCCAAGAGGCCGCCGACATGGTCGTCGCGGACGGCACCGCTTGGGCGTTGAGTCGTGAACTGCAGTCGGCGCCGTGGACCGGCAACCCGTCGCTCGAATCGACCGCCGTCGACCTGACGCCGCCCGAGGGTGCGATGCATCCGATCGACGGGATGTCGACCCTGATGCGTGCCCTCGCCATCCGTGGCCACGGTGCCGGCGTCTTCCACGCCGCGATGCATCTCCTCCCCGCGTTCGGAGGCCTCGCCCAGTATGTCAACGGCCAGGTCCGAGGCCCAGGGAACCTGCCGATCAACCCTGGCCCCGGTCTGACCGGTCGGGGTCCTGACGAGACCGGCAACGTCGACAACGCGGGCGAAGGTTACCTGTACGTGACGACACAGCAGGTCGAATGGAACGTCGGCCCGGTCGAGCGTTACAGCAACGGTGCGCTCGTCACCGACTTCACGAACCATCGCGTCGCCGAGTCGATGCGGCGGGCTGTCCTGCGGTTCAACCCGTCCTGCGTGTACGCGGTGCGGGTCTGCCTGCGTCACGACACCTGCTGCGCCGGTGGCGGCGGGACCGGTCAGCCGGCAGCGAAAGCGGCCCCGTCGGTGAAGAAGGCTGCAGTGAGGCCGGCGAAGTCGTCCGACTACCAGATCGAAGGGCTCGATGTCTGACCAGTGGTGTTTCGACGATGCTGTGCCTGCGGGCTGGGCGCCCGGCTGCCTACCGCCCGAGCCGCCGTGCCCGACCCCGCCGCCACCCCCGGGCCGGCCGACCGGGTATGAGACGTTCTGTCTACCGGACGGTACGACCATCATCGCCGTCATCGACCGTCCGGAAGTCGACGACGAGCTCTGCCCGCCGACGGGTCCCGAGGATCCGGCGATCATCGGCTGGATCGACGCGGCGACCGGTGTGTTCACTGCGGGCCCGTTGCCTGCCGGTTTCGGGCCCTGCGGGGAGCATCGAGATTTCGAGGTCGCCGGTTGGCTGTGTGACGTGGTCGACGGTGTCGCCGTCGGCGGCGCCTACAGCCAGATCGAATGGGATGAGGAGACCGGCGCTGTCGTCTCGGTCACCCTCATCGACCCGGCCACCGGCGGCACCTACACGCCACAAGGGTCGATGCAGCGCTGCGTCGACGTCGCCCTGATCCAGGCGCACGACTGCCTCCCCGACGGTTCCTGCGTCGACGTCCTGTTCGACCCGGCGACCGGTGGCACATTCACTGCGGCCGCTGGCGCCCCGGCCGCCCCATACACGGTGGCCGGAACTTTCGGGCTCGGCGGCTGCGAGAACTGTCCGCAGCCGACGTACTGGGTTGAGGTCGGCTGCCTCTCGGCGCCACCGTATTCGACCCTGTCGAAGCTCGGTCCGGCGGACTACGCGACGGCTGGCGCGCCGTGGGATCAGATGGTCCATGCGGGCGACGTCGTCTCCGGGGCGCACGCAGGCTGGGTCCTCTTCGAGGGCTGCCTCGGCGTCGTCCTCCCACTGCAGGACCCGAACGGGCATGAGTTGCGGGCGTCCGCAGCCGCCTCGAACCCTGACCTCGACCCGACCGACGTCGTCGTCCCTACCGGTAACGCTGCGTCGTGTGGCGGCGGTGAACCGGTCGAGATCGTCAAACGGCTCGACCCCGCTGGGGCCGTCGAGATCGTCGGCGTCTGGACTCATGACCTGGTCACCGGTGCTGCCACCGAAGTCCCCGGGCCGTGGGTTGGGCTGACGCCGGGGCCGTGCGCGGCACCGCCTCCCGCGGTCGTCGACGCCCGCGAAGTCTGCGTCGACACAGGGGCCGGCGTCGTCGAAGCGTGGGTCGTGATCGGCCGAGACCCGGTCACGTTGGCTCCGACCCTCCTCCGCCTCGAACTCGTCGACGGCACCGAAGTCGCCGGGACGATCGTCCCATGCGATTGCCCGGCGACCGGCCCGACTCTCGAGGCCCGGAACACCTACACCGGTTCAGGAATCCAGTCCTGGTTCCCCGACAAGTGGAACGCAGACTGCGGCCCGGTCACCTGGCAGGTCGAGGCGTACCGTGACGGTGTACTCGTCTACACGTCGCCGGTCTCTCCGGTGCTGACGTCGGCGACAGCCGCCCAGTCGTGGCTCAACTCGAGCGGCGGCGGCGGGTACGTGCTACTCAACACGTTCAACGACCAGCCCAACGGCAGCCCGGCAGTCAACAGTTGGTCGCTGCCGGTGCAGTCATCGGGCGACTGGCTGATCGTCGTCACCGAGGTCGCAGGGAACCAGTGTGTGCCTGTGTGTTACGGGTTCGCGAACTACGACATCCAGAGCAACAACAACGCCAGCCCTACCGGATGGTGGGACACGATCGGGGCGCCCGGTCTGGACCCGACGAATGGGCCGGTCAGCTACGGATGGCAGATCGGCTGATGGACCGCGTCACGTACCCGATCAAGTCGAAAGCGGGCCGCACCACCGGCCTGCCGTTCACCGACGCCGACCGCAAACTGTTCGCGGCCATCATCGCCGACCTCGGTCTGCCTGGCGCGTGGGCGTGGGGTTCACGCACCCGCGGATGGTGGATCGAGAGTTCGGACTACGACGTGATCGTCCCCACCGATTCGGTCGACGAGACACGGCGACTCACCGAGGCTGCGCGGTTGTCCGGCGAGCGGCACGGCATCCGCGTCGACCTGTTCTTCAACCACCCCGCCTACGACGACGCCGTATGGGTCGACGCACAGTCATTGGAGGTAGCCGCATGAGCGGCCACGTCAGCAAGGTCGAAATCTGTTCGTCGTGCGCCGCCCCGGTGCATGTGGAGCTGTGCAACGTCCCAGTCGACCGCGAGTACAGCGACACGTTGTGGTGCGTCGCCGGCCTTCCAGCGATCCGAAGCGTCCAATGGGTCGACGGGGTCCAGACGGTCGCGTGGCTTCGTGCCAACGGCACCGGCTTCGCGCCGACCCCGGCCCAGCTGGCGGCCGCCACCCCTGGCGCATGCCCCGGGGCGTCGGCGGCACCTGACGTCGAGACGTTGGTCCTGTGTGACACGGTCGGCCCTTTCCTGCAGGTCACTTCGTGGGCTGCAGGTGTCCCGACGGTCACGAACCGGAACATCGCGAACACCGCCGCGTACGGGCCAGTCGGCGCGACCGGCCCGTGTGACGACGTCGACGTCGAACGGGAGACGATCTGCTACCAGACGGCCGTGAACACTGCGCCCGTCTCGGTCGTGCGCGTCTCCACCTACCGTGACGGTGCGCTGATCGCGACCGCCTGGGTCGACCCTCTTACCGGTGCGGCTGCTGCTGCGCCGCCGGCGACGGCGACGATCGTCGAATGCCCGCCGCAGGCCCGCACCCAGGCACAGTCAATCATCCAATCCGGGACCACTGTCGGGTCGACGGTGGCAGCGGCGGCAGGTTTCGCCGGCTACTCGGCGACTCTCGTGTGGACGCTCACCACCGCCCCACCGAACGCCGGCCGAGGCATCTTCGGAACGGTCGACGGGGTCGGTGTCCCGCTCGGCTACACGATCTCGGTCGAAGCCGACGAGAACTGGACGCTCGCGAACAGTTTGACGTACGCCGTGTCCGTCGCCGGCGCCAAATGGGTGATCGCGAGGAGGGCAGCATGAGCGGCTTCGTCGCCTCGGCATGGGTCCCGCCCGGCTCGAACGAAGATTTCGTCCAGTACGCGCCGACGAACACGGTCCCCACGGCTGCGCCGCCAGCCGGTGTCGACACCGTGCAGCTTCCCAACGGTCGACGCTACGACTGGAATGGTACCGCGTGGGTGTTGGCCGGGAACGAGAACGCCGACGCCTGGGTTTTCCAGCCGACCAGCCACGTCCAGTCCACGCAGGGCGTCGTCGTCAACGGGTGGGGGAGCTCGACCGCCGGTTCTTCCTATTCGACCGTCGGCGGGCAATCCAACACGGTCCCGGCCGGAGTCAACAACGCGATCGTCGGCGGCCTCTTGAACGCCGTCACGGGCAGCTATTCGGCCGTGCACGGCGGCTACAACAACGCCGTCGCGGGGTTCGCGAGCGAAGCAGGCGGCTACCTCAACAGGATCCTCGGCGGCTCATATAGTCGGGCGGGTGGCTACAACAACAGCCTGAACGGCACCTACCTCGACGTCCACGGCGTCAACATCGGCACCGCCGTCGCACCGATCGGCGGCTCCGGCCGGTGGTCCGGGCTCGCTCACGTCGGCGGCGGCTCCTACCTCGACGTCTCCGGCCAGTCACACAACGTCACCGGCGGCTACAACGCCGTCCACGGTCTCGGCTCGACCGTGTCGTCGAGCTACAACACCGTCGGCGGATACAACCATCAGGTGTCGTCGTTCGGCAACGGCGTCACCGGCTACAGCCACGTCGTCACCGGCGACCGGAACCTCGTCGGCGGAACGAACAACACTGTCAGCGGCGGCCGCAACCTCGTCGGCGGCCAGTCGAACACGGTCACAGGCCGGTGGACGTCGCTCGTCGTCGGCGAATCGAACAACGTCAGCGGCCAGTACGCGGCAGTCGTCGGCGGCTACTTCAACACCGTCGGCGCAAACACGCACGTCGTCACCGCCCTCGGGCAGCAAAACAGCATTTCGGGCTCTGCCGGTCTGGTCAATTACGGTTCCGCCCTCATCGGCGGCGGCAACACGATGACACGGGGCAGCGCCTCGGTGGCGATCGGCAACGGGAACACTATTGCCGCCACCGACGCCATCGCCATCGGCCGATCCATCACCAACGCCACCAACGACTCTGTGATCGTGGCGGGGGCGGCGCAGCGGCTCGGCTTCTACGGCGCCGTTCCGGTAGTCAAGCAGGCGATCGCCGCTGCGGCGACGAATCCGGCGACGACCCAGGCGCTCGTCAACTCGATCCGTACCGCACTCATCAACCTCGGATTGGTGGCCTAAATGCTGACCGTGACAATCAGCCAATCAGTGGATGGACGACTCGTCGTCGACTGGCGCAACGGCGACGATGAACCGATCGTGGCAGCGGTCTCCCGCGATGGCCGCAAGGCGTCGCGGAACACGATCCCGGCGGGCGCTGTCGAACAGACCAGCTACAAGGCCGAGCGGCTAGAGGTGGCGGTCGATGGCGAAACCGTTGCGGTCTGGCCGGAGCCTGACGTGGCGGGTGAGCCACCCGTCGAGGATCATGAAGCGATCCAATTCGCCGTCGCCGAAGGGCTCGCCTCACATGAACGCGAGACGAAGCGAGAGACCGACGCCATCGATGCAGCGGACCGGGCAGAAGCGGCACGTCTCGCTGCCGCGATGGAACGATCGCTCGAGCGACCCGCATGAACCCGATGATGGTCACACTCGCAGACGGCACAGAAGTGACGATGCCGCAGCAGGTGCTTGCCAATGCCCAGCCAGGCCCGCCGATCGTCGATGAGTCCGGCCGGGTCATCGCCGTGCTCGTACTTTCGCTCGCTGTCGTCGAAGTATGCGAAAGGACCGACCCGTGATCATCGCACTCATCATCGCAGGTGCACCCGTGCTGCCACTGGTTGCCGGCTGGGCGGTCGGCTGGATCACAGGCCTCGACGATAGAGACACGCGTGACTGACAGGCCCTGGATGACTCATGACTTTGTGGCCCTGATCCTCGGCGCCTACGCGTTCGGATGCCTCGCCGGGGTCCTCGTCCTCATCCTCCGCGGCCAGACCGCTCCCGAATCGGTCGTCGTCACCGGTGGCGCTGCCATTGGCGCGCTCGCACAGCGGCTGAACAGCAAGCCATGAGCCCGCGACGTCCAGCGCCCCGCCCGCACTGGTGGCGGAAACCGACCCCGATGAAGGATGCGTCGACGCCGGAACGCCGGAGCCTCGATCGTCTCTTCGAGGTCGATGAACGGAATGACGCGTTCACCGTCGCGAAGGTCATCCCCAAGGCTCCAGCCGGGACACGCATGTGGCCGATCCCGACCGTCCTCGACCAGGGCGAGCAGGGCGCATGCGTCGGCTACGCGTGGACTCACGTGCTCGGCTCGCTCGACAACCAGCCCGTCACCGCCGACCGGGCAACGACGATCTACTACGCGGCGCAACGCATCGACCGGTGGCGTGGCGGCGAATACCCGGGCGCGGAGCCGAAGATGGCTGGAACGTCGATCCTCGCCGCCGCCAGGTCGCTGCACCGTGCCGGCGACATCTCCTCCTACCTGTGGGCCCGCTCGATCCAGCAGCTCGAGCGGGCCGTCGCTCAGGTCGGCCCTGCCGTGCTCGGCATCCAATGGTTGGAGTCGATGGACGACGTCGGTCGCGACGGGGCGCTTGCGGTCAAGGGCCGCAGCCTCGGCGGGCACGCGATCGCCTGCGTCGGCGTCGACGTCGACCGCCGCGCCTTCCTGCTGCTCAACTCGTGGGGCGACTCGTGGGGTTCGGCCGGGACGGCGTGGATCTCCTACAGCGACCTGGAGCGGCTGCTGCGCCGGACCGGCGCGGAGGCGGCAATCCCCCGGGTCACCGCCTAACCGTCCGGTGTGACGATCGGACGGTACCCGCGCCCGACTGATCAAGGACCACTACCTGATGGGTTGCCCAGACGAATCACTGCTGTCGAGCTTCTGCATCGGCGGCCAAATCCAAAACGTCTGCTCCGACGACGGCAGCTACGACGAGATCATCGTCCGCGTCAAGCTCCTGAACTCGGCCGGCGGGCCCGTCATCGACCCGTCGAACGGGGCGATGATCTCCGGCGCCGGAACAGTCATCTACGACTCGAGTGTCGCCGGTCCGCCCGACCCAGAGTCCGGCCTGCCGACGACGCTGTTCCCGGCCGGCAACGACGGGTGTTGGTGCACGTGTCCCCTGTGGCCGAACCAGGCGGCCGACCCGGACCTCGCGTTGCAGCCCGGGGGCACCAGCTATCAGGTGACTGTCGTCCACGGCGGTGTGTTGGTGCTCGACGTGTCTGGCCTCGTCATCGACGCCGACGAGGCCCCGGCGCTCGCGACCGACACGTACACGTGCGGGACATGCATCCCGATCCACAAGCTGCTGCCGCCCCCTGCGACGGTGCCGCCCACCGACTTGTTCTGCGACGCGGTTCAGTTGTGTCTGCCGGAGGAGACGCCGTGGGTCGGCGTCGAGGGTGCAGGCATCGTCATCACCCCGGGCGGAACGGTCGGGCATGGTCCGACGATCGCGGTCGACGAGAACTATCTGCGTGGCTTACTGATCGACAACTGCGGCGAAGTCGTTGCTTGCCTGGGCGACATCACGTCGCCGAACGGGTCGATTTCGGTCGTCGGCGACCATGTGACCGGCTGGCAGATCGAAACACTCGACGTGGTCACCACCCTCACCGGTTTGGATGGCGCGGGCGCGCTCACCTACGTCGACGAGGCGAACACGTCGACGGTGATCCCGGTACTGTCGGCCGACGCCGACAACCTGATCGCGCTCGGCACCGACAACGGGTTGCTGATCACCGCCGACGATCTGTGCGCCGCGATCAACGCGACCTGCCCGGCGACCGCGGTCGACAACGGCGACGGGACCTACACGATCACTGGCAACGATGATGTGTCGATCACGATCGCAGGCGACACCGACACGTTCATGGTCGGTGTCGACAACGGCGACGGGACCTACACGTTCACCCCGGCCGGTGGTGGCGCTGGTTTCACGATCGACACGAACGAAGTCATCGTGTCGGCTGACGCCGGGAACCTGATCGTCGCCGGTTCAGACGGCGGCGCGATGCTCGACTGCGAAGCGGCCGTCGACTGCGTCATGTCCCAAGCTGACGATTCGATCGCGTACGACGACGCAGGCAACACGTGGGGCGTCAACATTTCAGGCGACGCCGGGAACGTGATCACGGTCGGCGCCGACGGCGGTTTGCTCGCCGTCGCGGGCGCCGAGACGGAGCTGGTGGTCACCACTGACGGGACCTCCACCGGCGTCACCCTGTCTGGGACTGCGAATCACACGGTCGACATCACGCTCCTGTCCACCGATGCCGGGAACCTGTTGACTTCCGGCGCTGATGGCGGTCTGGTTCTGTCCTGTGAGGTCGTACAGGACTGTGTTGGTAGTGCGGTCGCGACGGTCGACGGCATCTCGTACAACGACGCCACCAACGCGTTCAGCGTCGCGATCGAGGACGCGGCCGGCAACGCCTACGGCACTAATGGCGACGGAACGATCGTTGCCCCGAACTGCTGCCCCGTCGCATGGGACTCCACCGATCCGGCAGGCCCGCCAGACCCGACCGACACCGCATCCAATCATGTCGCCTACGACTCGAGCACCGGCGCCATCACCCATGTTTGGGATGTTGTCAGTCAGGTTTGGGTGCCGCTTCCGAGTCAACCCCTGCCCGAATGGCAGTACGTTGCCTATGACGCAGCCTTGCACGTCCCCGGCCAGCCCCTCGTCGGTGATGGCAGTGTGGCGGATCCTTTCCAAGTGCCAGTCACGCCGATCGTCGAGCGCCTCGACTGGTGTATCGATGAATACTGCGCTGATGGGGGCGGCTCGACTGCACCCATGCCGCTCACGGCGACATCAATCGGCAAAGGCAATTCCGGAGCAGCCACTTCGGGACTGTTCCCATGGCTCTACGGCGACACCGATCCTGGCTACGAACGAGCGTTGGTCCAAGTCATCGATGCCAATGGCACATTCAACGGCACTGGCGCTGCATCGCCGATCAGCGTTACCGCTGGTGACTGGCTGATTCTCAACACCAACTACGGCTTCGGTGCCTACACGCCTGGTGTTGGCTACACGGTCGATGGCGGCGATGACATCGTCTCGGTTGCACTACGAGCTGGCTCGACCGCTACAACGTCACCCTGGAACGTCGTGTTCGATGGCAACGTTGATGGCGGCTTCTACGGCTACGCATGCAGCGCTGGTGCGCCCGATCCTGGTGACGGTCCCGCTCGTCACGAGATTTGGATGGCGAAGGTCACGACTTCTGGCACCTTGATGCTTGATGTCACCATGGCTGGAATTCATGGTCTGTTCAATGGACACTTGACTGCTGTCAGCGGCATTGACGCTTCGGTCACCAATCCTGTCAAGCAGGTCGCTCACGCTCCTGGAGCGTTGTCTGGTATCACCTACAGCGGCACTGAAGACATCGCTTTTGACACGCCTACGACGTGTCCAGTGTTCTGGTCGGCTGCCAGCTCGCACAACACAACGGCCTCGGCTGCGTTCCCGAATCCCACAGTCACTGGCAGCGTCGGAACCGACACCGCCTTCATCAACGATGCGGCTGGTCGGACTGTTACCGGCTGGTGTTCCGCTGCCCTGATGGAAGGATTCTTCGAGAGTCCTGTCGACACCGTCACCTACGACGTCTCATTCTCCAATGGTGGCGGATGCGGCACCTGGCGTCTCTCACATGCTGCTGCTATCGAGTTGCAGTGTGAAGCGGTAGTTTCTGGAGATCCGTGTCCCTGTGTGTGTGCTAAGCACATCTTCCAGGATGGTGCTCTTACCGCTATCGTCATCAGCGCTGCTACAGCACCATCCATCGATGCAGACTTCGATGTCTTGGTCAACGGAACGGCAGTAGCTACAGGCACGATGATGGCTGGCAGTACAACTGCCTCGGTGGCTACGCCAATTGCCGTGTCCACTGGCGACCAGGTCGGCATTGCCATGCCGACCGTCTTTGGTGCCACCGATACAGCTCCCACCTGCATCTCAGTCTCGATGCGTTTCGAAGGATAAGAGCCATGTCAGCAAACTATGAAGAGTTCGAAAAGTACGGTCGCAAGGTCACCGGGCTCGCTGCTATGTCCCGTGACGAGTTCCGTGACTTCGCTACAGATAATTCGCCTGATGGAACGAAGTTTCGATTCCATGACGAACCGATGCCTAGTTACGATCCTGCCAGCCTGGTCGTCAAGAGTTCCTATGAGACCGCCAGGTTCTTCCTGGTGGATGGCGAAAAGATGATCTTCAAACAGAAGGTCTCAGCGATGGCAATTCCCGGCGAGATTTGGTTGAGCGTGCCTGATGGACATACCGACCATGGCACCATCGGGACTCTGGCCGTGGAGGAAAGCCGGTCAGCACTTCCCGCGGTTCTGGCATCCAAGAAGGCGATCGAAGTCAAAGTCGGCGAATTCAATGCGGTCAAGGGAACCTACAAGACCGTCCGTTCCGGGGCTGTCGCCGAGAGGCGATCGCCGTGAGTGAGTTCGCTTCGATCTCCGCGGGTTGCGGCGTCGGCGCACGACTCGTCGACTGCGACGGCAACCCCATTCAGTGGACCACCGACGCCGACGGCAACGACGTCGTAGCGATCTGCCCGCAGCGAATCCAGACCAAATTCGTCGACTATGTGGGCGACGAGCCCCCCGCCGACTCGCCATGCTGCGTCGCCGGCGACGGCACCGACGGCAACTTCGCCGTGTCCGAAGCCGGATGCGTCAGCCACGTCTGTCGCGATGGTGCATGGATCCCGTTCTGTGGCAGCCCGACGCCAGTGATCGAGGAGTGCCCGCTCGCCGTCGGACTGTCGATTGTCGACATGGCACAACCGGGAGACATCATCACCATCGACCTGTCGGCCGTCGACACCCCCTGCTGCGACGGCGTAGAAACGACCTGGGTCATCGTCCCCGGGTCGCTGCACAACCTCGCGTCCGTGTCCCCCCAAAGCAGCACGACCGGACAGTTCCAGGCACAGCCGAACGCGCAAGACTGCGTCTGGTCGTACCAGTACACGATCCTCTGCGCGGGCCTCCCCACCGGGCAGGTCGGCGTCGTCGAAGGCAACGTCGACGCCGACCTCCTCGGAGACAACCTCGTTTCCAACCCCAATTTCGAGGTCGCCAGCTCCGGCCCAGTCCCGGCAGGAACCGACTTCGGCGGCGGATGGAGCTCAGATCGACCATACGTGGGGTCGAACGTCTACCCATACGACACGACCGTCTCCGTCCAGACCGGCACCCGAACCTATCAAGGTGGAGTCGTCTCCCAGGTCCCCTTCCCCGGCGACGCGACCTACGGAGTCCCGGCCGCGAACTCCTGGCTGTACAGCAACGGCAACGGGACCGGCGCGCCCTACAAGTCCTGTGAACAGGAGGTGTGCAACGTCGAACCCGGATGCACGTACCGGTTCTACTGTTACACGTCATCGGCTATCGCCGCGACCGCCGGTTACAACCCGGCGGACGACTCCGAACTGCAGTTCCAGATCGACGGCATCAACTTCGGGCCGGGATTCGTCGAGTACGACCACAATGACCCGTTATCGGGCGACGGCGGAGTGGACCGCTGGCATCGGAGAGAATGGGAGTGGACGGCGCCCGGAACGCTCGGCGATCCGCCGATCTGTGTGACGTTCACGTTGACCAACAACGCGACCGGCACGGCTGGCAACGACCTCGCGTTGACGGCGATCTCGTTCCGCAAAGTGCTGCCCTGCGAGCCGATCACGGCCTAACCGCACTGGCGGACCATTCGGGTCGCACGACCGCGACCCCACGGAGCCTCCGACAATGAGCCAATACGTCCAGCTTGGCATCTGCAAGATTCAGCTCAACCCCCTCGCATGCGACGGCACGATCGATCCGGCCGCGACGCCGATCGTCTACTGCGGCGCCACCGCGATCGAACGCAACCCGGTACTGACCGACGGCCTCGAAATCATCGTCCCCTCCGGCATGCCCAACCGGAACTGCCTGGAGATCCGCAAACCGCCAGAGGTCGACTACCACGAAGTCACCCTCGACACCTGCGCCCTCCACGACCCCGCCCTCGACGCCATGCTCGGCTACAGCTCGCCGATCATCGTCGGCGGAAAAACCATCGGCTCCGCCTGCAAAACCAACGAGGACAGTTGCCTCTGTGAATGCTCCGACGACGCATGCTCCAAGCGGGTCGGCGTCACCATCTGGTCGCTCGCCATGTGCGCGAACGGGACACCTCACCCCGACGGCCGGTACCTGATCACCCAGTACCCGGCGCTCGAGTTCCGGCCCAATACTTCGCCGGTCACGACCAACGCGGAAGCCAACGGCCGCCAGTACCTGGCGATCGCGTACGGCAACGACAAATGGGGTCAAGGCCCCGGAGCGCTGCTTCCCGCCGACGCCAGCGTCGAATACCCGGGCGCCTGCTTCTACGAGTTCCTGTCGAACGAGTGCCCCCCCGGTGGCTGCGACTGCGGCACGTGTGGCGACGAGACCGCCATCACGCCGCTCCAGCGGGCCCGACGGGTCGCCCGGACCACGCAACCCGCAGCCGACATGGTTGCTGCCTGATCGTCCATCATCCCCTACTGCGACGAATGAAGACGGATCAGCCCAGTCGCTCGGGCTGGTCCGTTCTTCAGTTTTGAGGCCCCGATGTCCACCGACAGTCGACGATTCGCCTGCGACCCGTGCCAGATCGACTCTGGCGCGTTGTGTTGGCCGATCCCCGACGACTTGTGCTGCGACTGCCTCGACCTGACCGACCCGGCCGACCAGGCACGCTTCGAATCAGCCTGGCGGTTCGCCAGCTCCTACGTCTACAACCGGACGTGCGAGCGTTGGCCGGGCTGCTGCTGGATCGAGACGGTGCAGCCGTGTATGGCCCGCTGTGGCCACCACGTCGACTGCCGCTGCGGTGGCTTCTCCGCGCTCGACGTGACCGACGCGTTCTGCCGCCCGATCTGCGGGCCCGTGTCGATCACGGTCCACGAGACCGCCTGCCAGCAGGGCGCCGTGTGGGTCGAAGGCGTCGACTTCTGGGTCGAGGATCACGGCGGCCGCACCATGATCGTCCTCGTCAGCGACGACGGATGCTGCACCCCGTCATGGCCGGCCGAGTTGACGATCGAGGCACGCACCGGCTGCAACCCGCCACCGGAAATCCTCGGCGCGGTCGCCGACTTCGCCTGCATGCTCGTCAAGGAATGCACGGCGACCGGCTGCTCGTTGCCGGCGGGGGCGCGATCCATCCAACGCCGCGGCGTGTCGTTCGACGTCGACAGTGACGGCACCGGCCCGGGGCTGACGCTACGCATCCTCGACGAGATGTTCGGACGGTACAAATGTGAGCCGGTCGACTTCGAACGCTTCAGCGACCCGGCGCCGCTGGTGTTGTGGCGACGCGCCGGAGGCGGCCCGCTCCGCGACCTGTCCATACCGGCGCCGATGGTTGCCGAACCGGTGATGCTGTAGTGGCCCTCGACCCGCAGCTCGAGAAACTCGTCGACGACCTGGCGCGCCAGATCCTCGACGTGGCTGCGAACGAAGTCGTCACACAGCTCAAGGCCGACAGCCCGTTCGATACTGGCCTGCTCCGATCCTCCGAGGTCCGATCCGCGCTCCGCCCGATGAGTCAAGGCTACGAAGTCGACATCACCCAGCAGGCCTCCGTCGCGCCCTACGGGTCGATGCTGGACTCCGGCACCGGCGTCTTCGGGCCGAAGGGGCGACCGATCACACCGAAGCGGGCGAAAGCGCTCGTGTTCCAAGGGTCGTCCGGCACCGTCTTCGCGAAATCGGTGCGAGGCACCGGCAAACACAAAGGCTGGTTTTCGAAGTGGCCGTGGGATTTCGAGTTCCAGCAGGCGCTGATCAAGGCAGGCAACCGTGCATGACCTCGACACCCTCTACCACGTCGCATGCTGCGGGCTGAGTGCCGCCGTAGCGTTGATGGAAGACCGCGGGATTCCGGTCCCGTCGCGGGTCGAAGTGATCCACCACGACTTCGACGACGTCTGCTGCGACACGCTGCTGCTGCGTCCCACGATCAGCCGCAACCGCAACATCGACGGCGACCGGTGCCTCGTGCAGCGGTCCGTCACGTTCGAGCTCTACCTCGGCCGATGCGTCGACCTGGCGTCCGAGGACTGCGCCCGGCCGTCGGTGCCGTGCGGTGACGCCATCGCCTGCCCCGGCGACGACCCGGCACCGAGACCCAGCCGCTGCGAACCGGCACCGTCGAAAGCACACGAGTCCCTGTGGCTCATGCAGGACCGGTGGCTGATCGAAACCGAACTGGCCGACGCGTGGCGCGAATGCTTGTGCGTCGACCCGTGCAGCGACGAAGAGTGCGGCGGCCTGCCCTGCACGTCGCTGCAGTGGGTCGGGACGACACCGCACGACTCCGGCGGCTGCGCCGGCATCGTCGCCGAGTTCGAATGGCGGCACCCCGCCTAACCGCGGCCGAAGATCATCGCCCGATGCCGACACGCAAAACGTTCGAAGCCGACTTCGACACCCCCGAGTTTCGGGCAGCCAACGTCATCGAGTTCGAGCTGCGTCGACAGGCGTTCCACGCCCGACGCATCCCGCTCGCCAAAATGAAGGCCTTTCAGGACATGCTGGCCGAAGCGAAGCAGGACGCCGCGTCCGACGTGTTCGCCCGCCTGTTCGAACACGTCCTGCCTGAGGCTGAGGCGGCGACGCTTCTGCGTTGGATGGTCGACGACGACAACCCGCTGCGGAACGAGACAGTGATCAGCCTCGTCGAATGGCTGGTGTCGGAGATCGCCGGGTCCGCGGGCGTGTCGAGCGGCGACCCAAAAGGCGACGACTCGCAGCCATCGCTATCGAACAGTGGCCCCGAATCGACTACACCTTCGCCCGAGACCTCGGACTCGACGCCACCCAACTCGACCCCGACAGACTCTTCGGACTCCTCGAACAGCATCTGACCGCCAACCGGTCGGACGCGGACCGCGAGGATCTGCAGTCGTGGCTGGATTCGCCCGACGAACGCGACGACCCGGTACTCGCTGCGATGGTCGAAGCCGGCGCGGCTCGCGACGTGTGGGACGCGTCGCTGCTGCGTCGGCACACGCTGCGGATGCAGAAAATCACTGACTCGGCAGAGCGGACGAAGCTGCAGCAGGAGTTCCTGGCCGAGCGACGCAAGCGCCTGTCTGCGGTGTTACCGCCTCAGGCGACGGTGGCGTAATGCTTGACCTTGCACGCCTCCGCGCCGAAGTCGGTGGCTGACGTTGGCTGACTTAGTCAAGTCGCTTGGCCTCGACGTTGCTGAGGCGCTCCGACAGATCGCGAGAATCGACCGGGCCCTCCAAGAGTCGTTCACCGCCAACATCAAAGCCGTCGTCGACGACAGTCAACTACGGCAACTGGAGCGGCGGATCGCGTCAGCGACGACGCTGGCGGTCAGCACCACGGTCGACACCAGGCCGATAGACAAGGCACTCAAGTCGATCGAGCAGGTAGCGACCCTCGCAGTCGAGATCGACGTCGACACGACCAGGCTCGACGCGGCACGTGCCCTCGTCGACGACCTCGGCGCTGCGGTCGCCGCCGTCGAGATCGACGTCGACACTTCCGCGCTCGACGCAGCACTCGCACTCGTTGTCGACATCGAGACTGCCGCACCAGCGGTCGACATCAACGTCGACGACGCAGCGCTACGGGCAGCCGCCGACACGATCGCGTCGCTCGGCGCCGAAACCATCGGCCCGAAGCTCGTAATCGACGACGCAGCCCTCACCGCCGTCCAATCCCAACTCGACCGGCTGTCCGGTGAAGTCGCGACACCGAAGGTCGACGTCGACGACACAGCAATCACCGCCGCCCGAGCGAAAATCGACGAACTCGGAACACAGACCGCAACCGTCGAAGTCGACGTCGACGCCTCACGCGTCGGCGAAGCTCTCGCCACCCTCGCATCCGCAGCAGGCCCAGTCGGCGCCGCCGCGACAGCAGCCGGAGCGCTGTTCGCCGTCGCGTTCGCCGAAGGCCTCGACCTCCAAGACGCGCGGGCCAAACTGTCTGCCCAGCTCGACCTCACCCAAGAGCAGGCAGCCAAAGCAGGCGAGATCACCTCCTCGGTCTACGCGAGCAACTGGGGCGAGAACCTCGAAGAGGTCAACGTCGCATTGCGAGGCATCGTCTCGGGCGGCCTCGCCGACCTCGACACGTCCAGCAGCGAAGTCATCGAGGGGCTCACCGTCGACGCCCTCGCGTTGGCGTCGACCTTCGACCAGGACGTCAACGAAGTGATCCGGGCCGCGTCGGCGCTGATGCGGAACGACCTCGTCGACAGCTCCGAAGAAGCGTTCGACATCATCGCCCGGGGGCTCCAAGACACCGGCGTCGCCGGCGACGACCTCCTCGAGACGTTCGGTGAATATTCCAACCAGTTCGCGTCGATGGGGCTCGACGGGCAGTCCGCGATGGCGCTCATCTCTGCTGCCCTCGACGGCGGCGCACGGTCCAGCGACGGCGCCGCCGACGCGATCAAGGAGCTGTACCTGCGGGTCACCGAGGGCGCGGGCGCAACAACCGACGCCCTCGGTGACCTCGGCATCAACTTCGACGAAATCCAGGCAGCGATCAACGCCGGCGGACCGGCAGCCGAAGCCGCGTACCAACAAATCTTCGACGCCATCGGGTCGCTCGAAGACCCGGCCGAAGCGGCCAGGCTCGCCCAGACGCTACTGGGCGGAACCTTCGAACAAGTCGGCCTGCAAGGCATCAAGGCGATGGGCGATGCGGAACTGTCCATGCTCGGCCTCGAAGGCACCGCGACCCGGGTCGGCGACACCGTCGGAGACACGCTGAGCGGACGATTCGAGGCGCTCCGTCGAACCATCCAAATCAACGTGTCGGACTTCATGATCAACGAGGTCTTCCCGACGATCACACGCCTCGCCGACATCGCCGCCCCCGTGTTCGCCGCCATCGGCGACTTCATCGCCGGCATCGACTTCGCACCCCTCATCGAGGCGATCACCAGCATCGACTTCAGCTCCATCGCCGACAACGCCCAAGCGGTCTACGAGGCGCTCGAGCCGATCATCGATTTCCTCGTCGACGAGTTCGGCGCCGCTCTCGACAATCTCGTCGAGATCGTCTCGTCGGCCGTCGCGCTGGTCTCGAACCTGTTGGAGGGCGACTTCGTCGGGGCGTGGGAAGCGGCGAGGGACCTCGTCGCCAACGTCGTCGAGGCCATCGTCAAACGGATCACCCTGCTGCCGCGGCTGGCGATCACAGCCCTGCGGACCTTCGGGCCGGGCATCGTTCGCAGTGTCCTGTCTGGCTTACAGGCGCTCCCCGGCCTGATCGGTCGGGTCCTGTCGACGGCGGTCGAAAAGGTCTCCGCGTGGGTCGTCAGCATGGTCAGCGCTGCTGCCGGTTTGGCTGCCCAGTTCATCGCGTCGATCGACTTCTCCGGCATCGTCGGCGCGATCGCAGGCTTCCTCGGTCAGGCCGTCGAAGTTGTCGTCTCTTGGGTCATCAGCATGGTCAGCGCTGCTGCCGGTTTGGCTGCCCAGTTCATTGCGTCGATCGACTTCTCCGGCATCGTCGGCGCGATCGCAGGCTTCCTCGGCCAAGCCGTCGAAGCGGTCGCCACCTGGGTCCTCAACATGGTCAGCGCTGCCGCCGGTTTGGCTGCCCAGTTCATTGCGTCGATCGACTTCTCCGGCATCGCAGGCTCGATCGCCGGGTGGCTCGGCGGGGCCCTCGAAGCGGTCGCCACCTGGGTCCTCAACATGGTGGCCGCCGCCGCGAACCTCCCCCTCCAGTTCCTCGCCGCCATCGGACTCGAGCAGACCGCCGAAGCGATCCGGGCAGGACTGCAGCCCGCCATCGACTTCCTCGCGACAGCGTTCGACGCCGCGGTCGCAGCCGTCGGCATCGCGTTCTCGTTCATGCAGATCGCCATCTCGACCGCGGTCGGCGTCATCTCGGAGCTTTTGAGCTCGCTCGCTTCGATCCTCAGCACCGTCCTCGGCCCCGCACTATCGGCACTGCAGGCCCTCTTCGAGATCGCTTGGGCCGCGATCAGCGCCGTCGTGTCGACCGCGGTCGCGCTCATCGGCGAAGGCCTCGGCGTCCTCGCTTCCATCCTCGGAGCCGTCCTCGGCCCCGCACTATCGGCGCTGCAGGCACTCTTCGAGATCGCTTGGGCCGCGATCAGCGCCGTCGTGTCGGCCGCCATCGCACTGATCACCGAAGGCCTCGGCGGTCTCGCGACGATCCTCGGAGCCGTCCTCGGCCCGGCACTATCAGCACTGCAGGCACTCTTCGAGGTCGTCTGGTCGGCGATCACCGCTGCAGTGTCAGCCGCGATCGCGTTGATCGACCCGCTACTCGCCGGCCTCGTCACCGGCGTCTTCGCCTCGCTGGCGACAGGACTGTCGGCACTGCAGGCAGCATTCGAGATCGCCTGGGCAGCGATCTCCGCTGTCGTGTCGGCAACCGTCGCCGTCATCACCGAGGTTCTGACCGCGCTCGCCACCTACGTGTCCGGCGCGTTCACCGCAGTCTGGACGGCCCTTCAACCCGCGCTGCAAGCAATCTGGTCCGCCATCCAGACAGCCATCCAGACCTCGGTGGAAGCCATCACCGCAGTCCTCACCGCGATCGCCACCTACGTGTCCGGCGCGTTCACCGCAGTCTGGACAGCGCTCCAAGCCACCCTGTCCGCGGTCTGGTCAGCAATCCAGACCGCCGTCGCGGCCGCTGTGTCAGCCATCACCGCTGTCCTGACCGGGATCGTCAGCTACGTGTCCGGCGCGTTCAGCGCGGTCTGGTCGACGCTACAGACCCTCATCTCCGGCGTCTGGTCGGCCATCCAGTCGACCATCTCGGGCACAGTGACCGCGATCCAAGGCATCCTGTCCGGCCTACAGACAGCAATCGACATCCTCGGCGAAGGCTTCTCGGCGTTCTCCGGCCTCGTCGGCGCAGCATGGGACGCGATCTCGGCCGGGTCCGGGGTCATCTCGGCGATCACCGGCGCGTTCGGGTCCCTCGCCGACGGCGTCCAGGCCGCACTCGACCTCATCGGCCGGCTCGCGTCAGCCATCCGAAACCTGCCGGGGCTGCCCAGCTTCGACGTCCCATTCTTGGGCAACGGGGCGGTCCTCAACCGGGGCCCGCAGATGTTCGTCGGCGGCGAAATCGGGACCGAGATCGTCGCCCCCATGTACAACATGTCACGCACCCTCGACCTGTTCCGCCAGGCTGGCGCGATGCAGCCACTCGTCTCGGCGCTGCTACGCCAAGGCGAGTTCGACCGGATCATCGCACGCGAGTACGGGACCCAGCCTGCGTCGGCGCCGACAGTCGTTCAGGTACCTGCGATGGCCAGCGGAGGCGGCCCGCCCGTCACCATCCAGCAACACAACTCGTTCACGATCGCCGCCCCGCCCGGAATGAACAGCGAAGCGATGGCCAGAGAAATCATGCGACAGAACCGGCTCGCCATAGAACGTGCCGCGGCCGAAGTGCGGAGGGCCCGATAGATGCCCGACCTGATCGGCTTCCTCGAACTCCGCGACGACTGCTCCTGCGTCGAGCTCGTCAACCACTGCCGGACGCTCGCCTACGTCAACGCGTCGACCTGCGGCTGGTCGACACACCTCGACGACTGCCCGGACTGCTGCTGCCCAGGCGTCAACGAAGGCTACGACCCGAACCCGTCCGGCGCAGGGAACCCGGCACCGTGGGCCGACCCCGACAACCCGGCATCGGACGAATTCTTCGGCCTCTTCGGCGACCTCACCATCGCACGCACCCAGGCCGACACCGCCACCGGGTCGGTCTGGGTCAACCGGATCACCTTCGCCGGCCTCATCGTCGCCGCCAGCCAACGCGGCGCACACTACGGCGACCAGTGGGTCCAGTCAGTACTGACGCCAGCGTGTGCAGGCTGCTCGACCCGCCAAGCCACCGTCCGCCACTTCTGCGGCGAAGAACCACCAGACAGCGGCGTCGGCGGCGGCGGAGCGAACCCTCGACCGGACCCGTCGATCGGCCGCGAATGCTGCTGCGGCGACGACGAACAACCGCCACCCCTCGGACCGCCGCCACCCACACCAGACCGGGTCGACAACGGCGAGCGGACACTCATGAGAGTCCGCTACGTCCCCAACAGCTACCTGCCGATTACCGACGGCGACCCGCTCCCGGGCTGTTTCGGCCGCCGCGTCACCTTCTCCCTCGACGTCTCCGCCGACCACACCCACGCCGCACCCGTCGACGTCTGCCTCTTCGGCTATGACCTTACCGGAGAACGCGTCGACGCCTACGCCGACGCGCCCTGCGTCAGCCCATGCGTGTGCGCCCCCGTCGAAATCGACGACTGCGGCCGATGCGGATGGCCCTGCTCGTGCACCGTCCGCAACGAACAGACCACGATCGACGCGGCACCGTTCGCACTCATGTCGGACCTGAGTGCCGCATGCCGATGGAGCGCACCCCTGTGTTCCAAGCGCATCACCTGCGTCACCCCACCCAACGCATACGACGAAGCGGTCCCCGTCGTCACCATTGAAGCCGGCGCCGACCCCATCTACAACATGTCGATCACCATGTGGGACGCGCACCCGGGCCTACCCGACCCCGGGACCTGCCTCGGCGCCGAAATCTACGCGGCACGATCACCCCTCGCCCCATCCGCGCTCGTCACAATCCCCGCAGGGACAACGATGATCGTCGACGGCCGCACCGGCAGCATCGACCTGCTCTGCGACGGGCGCCGCTCGGCGGGCTCACTCGTGTCCACCTGCGACGGATCGAGGCTGACCCTGCCCGTCGTGCGCTGCGGCGGACGTGTCTGGGTCGCGATCGACGCCGACTGCCACAACCCGCCAGGCGAAGGGTTCTCCGTCGACATCCAAATGGTCGGCCGGGAACGGCTCTGATGCCCGTCGACCCCCGACTCGAACGGGTCCTCGGCGCAGCACCGAACCTGTGCGGGATCTACGCCGTCTATCTCCGCAACCGGCACACCGGCGCCGTCGTCGACGGCTGCGACCTCACCGAGGAACCCCTGACACTCAGCTTCCAACGCGGCCTCAACCGGACCACCGACCTCGAGCTGACCCTGTCGCTCGACCCCGAATGCTGCGAATGCAAACCGGTCGCGTGGCGGGACGAGATCGTCGTCGAGCGACAGTCGGCGGCGGGCGTCACCGAAGGCGTCGTCTGGGTCGGCCCCGTCACCCGCACCGTCGACGACGGAGTCTTCGGCACCTTCGCGATCCAAGCATCCGACCGGTCGGTATGGTGGACCCGTCGACCGTTCGCACGCACCAACATCTCGGGCGAGATCGACGAGGCGGTGCTGTGGCGCGCCCTGGTCGCAGACGTCGAACAGGGCGACTCGACGGGCCTGTTCATCCCGCAGGCCCGACGCACCGGCGTGACCGTCGAAGCCGACATCACCTCGGCCGGGTCGGCGACAGCGGAAGTCAAAGACGTGCGCGTCGGGCCCGTCGTCGTCACGATCGACGGGGCGACCGTCAAAGTGTCGAACACGACAGACAGCCCGACGACGGTCACATGGACCGGCGACGTGCGCGACGGCACGACCACCATCCAGGCAGGGCAGTCCGCCAGCAGGACCCTGACGAAAGAAGGCTACGGCTGGGTCGGGATCAACGGCACACGGGTCACGTCAGGGTCGACGGGTGGCGTCGGCACCAAAATCTCGGACCTCATCTTCGGTGGTCTCGCCAGCGTCGACTGGGCAATCGTCGGCGGCGAAGTCTACGGCCCCGGCCCAGAGACGGTCCCCGAAGCGCCCGAACCGTGGGAGACGCTAGACGTGTCGCTGCACTGGGCCGAGGCGGGCGCCGTCATCGACCTCGACGGCACCTACATCGCGACCCAGGTGACCGTCGCCGGCAAGACAACACAAGGCGACCCGGTCGTCGGCATCTGGCCGCCCGGACCGGCCAGGGCGCACCCGGACTACGGGCTCCACATCGCAGCCTTCGAGGACGACACGATCACGACCGCCGCCGCCGCCGAAGCCGAAGCACGACGGATCTATGAACGGGACCGCGACGGCAACCGTTTCTTGGTCACCTCGGCCGGGTCGCTCAACGCAGAAGCACCCGTCACCATCTGGGACCTCATCCCCGGCCGCTACTTCCGGATCCTCGCCGACGGGTCCTGCAACTCGATCGCGGAGATACAGCGGCTCAACAACGTCGTCGTCGAGCTGGCACCGTCGACCACCCCGATCGGGCGTCGCCTCACCGAAACACGGGTCGCCATCGACCTGTCACCGATCGGCACCGACGCCATATCAGCCGACAGAGTATCCGTCTGAACCTTGCTAATTGGCCCAAAGTGGCCTAATATGGCGATATGGCAACAGAGCAGCTACCTCGCCCACGACTCAGCGACCGGATCATCGCGGACGCCACCCGACTCGTCGAACGCCTCGACGTGCGATACGCCCAGATCGGCGTCGACGTCCTCGTCGACGGCGACGCGATCGCACTCAGCCTCGGATCCCCCGAACTGCGGGCCCGGATCGAGGACGACCTGCCCACCCCGATCGACGGCACCATCCGCCCCTTCATCTGGGATGAGGTGGCGATGACCTACGAACGCCGGGCCCGTTCGGCACGCAACCTCACCGCAGTGCCCGTCGACCCGTTCGAAGGCCTTCACTGACGTGAAGGCCACGTAGGCGCGGGCTGGCACGATCGGCGCACCATGTCGTGCCTGCCCGTGCCACTCAACTCCTGCTCGATCGTTTGGAGCGACCCGGCAGCCACCCTGCCACGCGGGAGACTCGAAGGCCACATCCGGGTCCACCCGACAGGCGGGCTCACCGAAGTCTGCGACACCGACGACTGCAACACCACCGGGCGAGGCCTCGCGATCTGCCTCCACGGCGTCGACATCAACCAACCGGCGTCACCGCCGAGCTGCGAAACAGCCAACGTCGCCGGCTACGACAACCCGCTCCGCATCGACCCCGACGGCTGCCTGTGGGTCCGTTACGCCCCGCCGCCCGTCACCACCTGCAGCACCGTCGCCACCCAAGACGCCCTCACCCAAGGCGGTGCGGCACGATCGACTACGGACCTCGGCGCGCCGCTCGAACACTCAGTCACCAACGACACCTGCACGGCCGTCACCGTCCGACGCACCGTCACCGTCATCGGCGCAGCCATCGAATCGCCGCCGCCCGTAACAGCCAGCGGCGGGGCGACCACCGACGCCAACGTCCGCTACCAGCTCGACATCAACGGCACCGTCATCCCCATCCTCGGCGCGTGCACCGGCAACTGCCCCGCCACCTCGACCACCGTCGAACTCGACGACGTCGAACTCGCCGCGGGCGAAACCCTCGACATCACCGTCCAGCCCGAGCTGTATGTCGTCACCCCCGCAGGCGACCGGTTCCTCGTGACCCGCGGCTCGATCAAGGTGTGCACCACCGTCATCTACCCGATGACAGAAGAGGTCGGCTGACATGTCCTGCGGATGCAACAGCGGAGCCGAAACGATCCTCCGCCTCCAAAACGCGGACGGCACCTACACCTACCCGCCCGTCATCGACGGGGTAGCCACGATCCCGAACCCGGCAGACGAGACAGCCCTGACCGTGACTGCCGGCAACGGCATCATCGCCAGCGTCTCCGGCGCCGCCGAACACGCCCTCGACATCGCCGTCAGGGCCTCGGCCACCTCACCGATCCCCGTCGGGTTCGACGCCGCCGGCGGCCTCGCCGTCGGCCCAGCCCCAACCTCTCCGACCTGGGGGAGCCCCAACCAGACCCCGCAGGGCGGCATCCGCGTCATCCCAGGCGGCCCGCTCGGGCATCAGCCGACCTTCGCACTGCACCTCGACCCGGCTTCGGCCGTGCCAGTCGCCATCGGACCCGGCGGGCTCACCGTCGGCCCAGTCCTCGCGGCCCCGATCTGCACCCAACTAGCCGACTGCTCGGTCAGCTCCCTCGCAGACGTCGACCTCGGCGCAGCAACAGCCGGAGACGTCCTGCAGGTCGACGCGGCCGGCACCGTCACAGCCGTCGACCCCTGCAGCATCCTGGCCGACTGCTCGGTCAGTTCCCTCGCAGACGTCGACCTCGGCGCGGCAACAGCCGGAGACGTCCTGCAGGTCGACGCGGCCGGCACCGTCACAGCCGTCGACCCCTGCGCCATCGCAGCACAATGCCTCACCGGGAACCCTGCCGCGACGATGCCGGCCGCGCCGACAGGCACCGGACCGTGGGTCCTCCAATACGACGGGTCGGCGCTCACGTGGGTCCCAGCGTGACCATCGACGCATACCCGCCGGCACCGCCCGGGATCAGGCGATCCTCCGAAATCCGTGGGGCATGGGGCGGCACCCCACCCAAGAAACTCGACCGGCTCCCCTACACCTTCTGGGACGGCACGCCCATCCCCGGAGGCATCAACCCCCTCATCATCGGCGCCGTCGAGGAACTCGACGCCGTGCTCGAACGCCACGGCTACCGGCTCGACGCAGCCGCCGACGACTGGTGCTACGCCCGCCGCGACGCCAAATACTCCAAAGTCTGGTCGCTGCATGCGTGGGCGATCGCACTCGACATCAACGCCACCCGCAACCCGTTCCACCACCAGTTCCACACCGACATGAGCCCCCAGCTCGTCGCAGACCTCCAGTCGATCAACTACGACGGGCGGCCAGTGTGGGCCTGGGGCGGACAGTGGGGCCGTGTCCAAGGCCAGCGCTTCGACACGATGCATTGGCAAATCAACCTGACGCCCGACGAATGCCGGGCCATGAACGGAGACGCCATGAGACCAGAAGAACGGGCCAGAATCGACCGGCTAGAAGCACGCGTCAGCACGATCGAGTCGAAGATCGACCTGCTCGCCGCACTGGCAGGCTCCTCGATGACACCCGAGGCGATCGTCGAAGCCATCTACCTCGAGGTACTCCGCAGGCCGTCCGACCCGCTCGGCAAAGCCCACTATGTGGGCCAGATCACCTCCGGAGCCAAGAGCGCGGAGCAGGTCCGCGCCGAGATCATCTGGATGCGTGACATGGTCGGCGCGAAGTGATGGGGACGCTCACGTTGCGTTCCGCGCTCGCGGATGCCGGCCACATGGGCTGGGTCGCGCTCTGGACGTTCGTCGAGACGTTCCTCGGCGTCGCGATGGCCGTCAACTTCACCGACATGGACGCCACGATCATGGAGACAGCGGTCGCGTCGGGTCTGAGCGCGGCGGCGACCGTCGTCCTTGTCTACGCCCGACGGCAAGTCAGGCCAGCCGAAGTCGACGGGGCTATCCTCAACGACTGATGCATACCTGCGGTCATACTGACCAAGCGGAATCGGCGAAGCGTGGCCGTCGTGGCGGCCCGACGGGCCAGCCAATTATGGCCAAGACTCGCATGATTGGGCCTAAATGACCATCGGGCGACGTACTTTGAATCCAGCCGTTGCAGGTTCAAACCCTGCCCCGGGAGCAGCCAAAACGCCGATCTGGTCGGCACCGCAGTCATAACAGAATCATACTGAAACTCGCCTAACTGCTACCGTTCCGACGCATGGCGAGCATCACGAAACGCGGCGAGGATCGTTGGCTGATCCAAATTTTGGTCGGCACCGACAGCCAAGGGCGACGGAAATTCCGGTCAAAAACCATCGTCGCCCCACACAACCGGGCCGGCCGGGCAGCCGCGCAGCGTGCAGCGATCGAACTCGAGGCCGACTTCCTGCGTCGAGGGATACTGCGCTCGACAGGCGGCACCCTCGACGACCTCGTCGGCCGATGGATCGCGCAACGCTCATCCGACTGGTCGCCATCCCACGCCTCGACCACCCGGCAACGGTGGGGCAAACATTCAGGGACGCTCGGCAAAATCGAAGTCACCCAACTCACCGGCGCCGCCCTCGACGCACACTACGCGGCACTCCGGCGAGAAGGCCTGTCGGCGGCGAGCGTCCAACGCTTCCACGCCATCGTCTCAGGGGCGCTCAAACTCGCTGTTTCCTGGGACATCATCGCCGCCAACCCGGCCACCGGTGGCCGCCCGGCCACCGGGCGAGAACGGCGCGCCGAGACCGTGCCGACACTCGACCAGATGCGCCGAGCCTGGGCGCACGACGACCCGATCTGGTCGCCGGTCCTGCGAATCGCGATCGCGACCGGGATGCGACGGGGCGAACAATGCGCGCTGCGCTGGTCAGACCTCGACGGCGACCAACTCCACATCTCCCGATCCGTCAGCATCATCGACCGGCAAACCGTCGTCGGGCCCACAAAGTCTGGTCGGGCCAGACGGATCACCCTCCCGCAGGCAGCCATCGACGTCCTCGACGCCCATCGGGCCGCCGAGGTCCGACGCCTCGGCCAGCTCGGCCCGTGGATCTGGCACCGCTTCGGCGACCCCGAGCGGCCACTCCCGCCGACTTCGATCACCGGATGGTGGACGAGGGTCCGCGACGATCTCGGCTGCGCCGGCGTCCGCTGGCACGACTGGCGTCACCTCGCCGCGGTCACCATGCTCGGCCAAGGCGTCGACGTTCACACCGCCGCTAGCCGCCTCGGCCACGATTCTGCGGTCCTGCTCCGCACCTACGCCCACCACATGCCCGCCCGGGACCGTCGCGCCGCCGACGGTTTCGACGACCTCTTCGACTGACGCGGGAAGCGCCGGGGACCTTCCAAGCCCCGGCGACACCGGCGAACACCGCCGTCGACTTCGGGCCCGTCACCGGCAACGTCGGAGGAGGCAGCGGCTTCTCAACCGCCGGAGTGTCCGGCACCGACACCCCCCCCCCCGCACCACCACCGACGACGTCGCCGGCTCCACCGGCTCAGGAATTGTCGGAGGGGGCGGAGGAGGCGGAGCGCACTGCTCATCGCTCGGGCCGGACACCGTCGCCGACAACGTCTCCGTCATCGCCGAATCCGACCACTTCACGACGATCGTGAGCGTGTCGCCCGGCTCGCCCGAGATCGGCACCCTGGTGTAGTGCTTCATGCACCAGCCACGAGAGACATGCAGGTTCGGACATCCGGCGATCGAGCAAGTACGCTCAGGCCTGTCCGGGCCTCCTTCAACGGCTTCGATGTGGAGCGGGGACGGGTCTGCCAAGAACGTCCTCGCTCCACCCAGCATAGCCGCCATCAGTGACGGCCTCGTGCCAGAATCGCCTGAGCCTCGACGGGCGTCAGGACTTCGGCAGCGAGACGGCTCAGCTCGACGTGAAGATGAGCCGGTCCCTTGCGGCCGTCATGCCACGACGCCAGCTCATCTGAGGGCACAGTCTCGCCCTCATCGATGCGCCACTCTCGAGCGCAGAACAACACCCGCTGTAGCCCGAGGTCGGGCGCGACCGACACCAGGTGGTCGAAGATGGCGTTGCCTGCGTCTCCGCAGGGGTAGTAGAAGTCGACGGCTCGACCTTCGGCGTGAGTCGACCATGATGACGACCCACGTGCTGCGCGCCCAACGTAGATCCCCACTCCGAACGTCGGCTCGACGGCTCGGCCGCCTTCCGGGTAGATGGCTTGGAGCTCGTCCGCCAGTGCGACCGCGCCGGGCATCGATCGACCAGCGTCGTGCGTCGCCCGCTGGTAGTAGGACACCAGCGGGGCCACCGTCGGCACCGTACAGAGCACGTCGCCGACCTGGATGTAGTCGACGTCGGCGATACCGTTCATCGCCGCCAACTCCTCGACCGTCGACCCCGCCAGCCGGGCAATCAACGCCAACGTGTCCCCAGCCTGCACCGTCACCGACGGGCACGACGGCGCATCCCCGGCCGAGACCTCCTGGATCCCCCAGCCCGACAAGGCGAGGATGCTGGCCCCAGCGACCACAGCACCGACCAGCTTCGCCGACGAACGAGCATCGCCACCGTTGCGGCCCTCGTACTCAGCGAGCCAGGTCCGAGCGGCCAACCCTTTACGGCGCCTCATCGGACCACCTCGAACGAACCGCCACCACCGCGGGCCACATGACCCGACGGCAACAGCGTCTCCGTCGAACGGAACGTCGAACCCGACGGCATCGCCTCCGCGATCACCGGACCGACCTCAGACGGACCGGCGAACTGCTGCACGACCACCTGGGCAGGAGCCTCGACGATCGCGGATGACGCAGGCTCCTCGCCGGGGAGCGACATCAGCAGCCACACCGCCACACCGCTCATCACCGCCACAACAGCCAGCCGGCGGCGATCGAGGGTCGCGGCACTCGGCCGCGGTGCACGCTTCGGCGCCATCATCGCCGAGCCGCCCGTGCCTCGCCGACCGCACACATCAGGCGGGCCCGGCGCATCCTCGCCCGCAGCATCCGGGCATCCTCGGCCGCAACGGCGCGCTCGATGTCGCACTCGGCGAAATTCGCCCAATGATCGGCAATCGCGTATTCGGCCTCGAGGATCGCGTGCTCCACACGGAGCCCGATCGGGTCGGGTAGTTTCTTGCTCATGGCATCTCCCAGCTACTTCTGGTGGGTGTCTAGAGAGCCGTTCCGGCTGCAACCGGGGCGGCTCTCGCTTTGATGCCTTACCTATCGACCGATACGGCCGAAACTTGAGTAGGCCGATCGAACCATTTGTCGGCGAGCTCGTTCACCGCGTCGCCAGCTCGATCAGCACTTCGATCCCGTCGGCCCACGTGAACCGGGCCCAGTCGGCACCGTGCTTGGTCCCCGGCTTGTTCCACGGAGTCGAGAACACGACGGGTCGCCATGACGCGACGGGCACCCACCCGGGCTTGATGGCGTCGTCGAGGAGGAGGTCGCCGCGGACCATCGATTTGTCGGGGGCGAGGATCAGCCGCCGGTCCCAGCCGCCGCCGAGGTGCTCAACCAGCCAGGCGGCTTTCTCGTCCCGGCAGGTCGGGTTCTGCTCGAGCGGCTTCGAGCAGATCCACACGTCGGCCAGTTCGGCGAGCTCGTTCATAGCTTCGACCGCGCCAGCTACGACAGGCAGGCAGGCGAACCAGCCAGACCCCTCGACCAGTGCCCGGGCTTCGCGCTCGACCCTCGGGATCGTCAGATGGTCAGACAGGAACCGGTGTCGCTGGTCGCCGACCTGGCCGATGTCCCAACACTCGTACCGTTTCCCGTACCGGTGGGCTACCTCGTTCGCCGCGTTCCAGTATGCGAGATCGAAGTTGGCGAGTGGTCCGTCTTGGTCAACAAGAATGGTGGGCCTCATGCCGTCGCCGCCCGATACAACGCCGCCCACTGCTCCACCGACATCGCAGCGAACCATCGGCCACCAGGCCGACGAATGAACGCCACACCGAACGCCGTACCAGCGTTCGCCTGCTGGGCCGGCAGGTCGTTGAGCGCCTCCCTCACCGCCCGCGTCACGTCCGCAAAATTCTTCACCTGCGCCGTCGTCTCCGACAACCCATCCAAATCGCCGGCATCATCAGACCGGCCCGCCCCCAACTTGCGTCGCACCGGATCACCCGTCAGCTCATGCAACAGCCGAGCGATCTCCAGCTCTGCCTTGTCACCCTTACGTTTCGACGGATTCGCCACCGAAGCAACCTCCCTAGTCGGTCATGGCCCGCCATCATCGACGCCCCCGATGGTCAACACCAGATCAACAATCCGAGGATGCGTCGCGATCATCCACGTCGGCCGTCCACCATTCGGCCTGACCTGATCCCACGACCGCAACCAGCCGGCATCGGCCAACTCGTCGACCAGTTCCCGCTGCGCCTTCGCCGGCAGTCGGAACGCCCGACGCGACCGAAGATCAGCCATCTTCACCGGCGCGCCCGCCTCGATCTCCCCCGACCGGACCAGCGACACCAACTCGTCCACAATCGCCTCCGTCGGAAGCTTCGAGCCCAGCGACTCCAACCGGACCATCAACGCCCCCTCGTGAGACAGCAGGAACCCGAGGATCTCAGCGGCACGCTCGATGTGGTAGACGCCAACCGGGTCAGGTTGGCCAACCTCCGCATCAGCCACCGACAACAACGCAGCGATGCGGACCAGCATCGATTCGGCTTTGAACGCGGACGGCCCACCCACATCGTCACGGAACGAACCGCCACGACCCCGCTCGTCCTCCAACTGCTGGCGGAACTCGGCGAACGCCCGCTCCGCGTCGCCAGTCAACTCGAGCACGATCGGCGCCGACGACCGAACCGAACGTTTCGCGATCGCCCGCAAAGCGTCGCTGTATCGCTGACGGACCACCATGTCGGCCGCCCCCGTGCGCCGCATGTCCCTCGTCCCGATCAACGAATCGGGTAGCACCATCGCCAGGCGGGCGTTGAAGCCACGCTTACGAAGCTCGGCAGAACCGGCCACCGCCTCCAACACCGTCGGCTGCGGAGTCACCACCATCGACACATTCACCCACTCCGCACGCGCCATCAACAGCCCGGCCTTCACCCGCGCCACCTTGATCGGCGCACCCGAAAACCCCTGCAGGTACGGTTCAAGCTTCGACGCGTCACCCGACGTCGGCTTGTACCTGTCGAGGCTCAACAACGGGCCGCCCTCGTCGGACACGACCGACACGCCACGCTGCTGCTCAGCAAAAATGCCGATGAAAGCCTCCGGCGTGATGTCGCCCACCGTCAACACCGGACGGGGCCCGAGATCCGCTTCGAGCCGGTCAGCCAGGACATGATTGTCCTCCTTGCGGGCCCGCTCGATCTTCGGCTTCAACTCCCGTTCCCGACGCGCCCAATCGTCGCGAAGCTCGGTCTCGACAGCGTCAATCGGCGACGACAACAGAGCAGCCATCGTCGGAGATTTGCCGCTCGTCGGCTCACCAGCGACCGCCAAAAACAGGTTGCACGGCTCCGACCATCCGGGCCACACCTGCACCCGCAGACGGCCACACGTCGCCACAGCCAACGCCCCAAGCGCGATCGGGGCAGCCATGTCGATCGGCACCTGGACGCTCGCAGCGACATCCGAAACGGCGTCACGCATCCACCCAGGTAAGACATGCATCGGGAACGGCTGCAAACTGACGCTCTCGTCGACACGCAAAGGCGACGGATCCGGCCACTCGTCACCCGCGACCGGTTCCTCGTCGACGACGACCCGCGGCAACGGACCGGCCGGACGCAACGATCGGGCAGCATTCGACAGGTCGCCGCCATGCTCGAGGATCGCCCACGCCCGAAACCTCGTCATCCCATGCGGGTCGCCATCCTCAGTGACCTCGAAATCCGTGTTCGGCGAGTACACGAAAAGGCAGCCGTGCCGGACGCTCGCCGAGGCGGCAGCCGTCGCATTCGGGTGACGCCACTTCGACCCGTCGACGTCGCCGTCACCAGACACGAGGATCCAGCCCGCAGGCGACAAAATGTCATGCCACGAATGCGACGCACTGAACTCGTCAGCCACCGAATTGGCGTCACGGACCGGACGTAACGTCGGCTGCGTCAACGTCGGCCTCGGCAGCAGCATCGACGCCAACCAGCCGGGCATCACCCCAGGCGCACCCTCCACCATCCACGCGTAAGGCCGCCCCGTCTCGGGATGCGGCGACGGCGGAAGGATCGTGTACCGGTGATTGTGGTGCAGCAGATCGATGCCAGCAGACCACGACTGCTTGCCAACAGCGTGACCCGTCCCATGCTGCCGCGCGTAATTGTTGAGTTCCTTGATCGACAATCGTTCGCCTGCCGCCGCCGGCGACCGGAACCAGAGGTGTCGACCGCCGTCGCCACGGCCGGACGCATGCATCCGACCGACCTCAGGGTCACCGTACGCGTCGCACAACTGCGACCACGTGGCCTGGCCACCGTGCCGAGGGTCGATGTCGAGCACGACGACACCGGCAGGGATCCTGCAGCCGATCAGAGCGTCAGGCCGGGCCGACCACCACGCCTCGATGCGTTGCCGTTCGGTCGTCGCCTCCTTCATCCCGTGCCCGGTCAGCGGCGCTTTCGTGGCCGGATCGAGCGGGAAAACCTCCCACCCGGCCTCGCCATAGGAGATGGCGTGCGACGCGAGCCCGATCAACGTCAGGGAACTCGTCACTCGGCGACCAGCTTCCGAATCTTCAGCAACACGAACACTTCGGGACTCCGATGGCGAGGGAGGGAACGGACGTCTAGATGATCAGGGCATGGTTGCCCCCGCCGAGCGGCCGCCATCAGGACGCGACGACAGCATTGGAAAGCACCGAACCTGCATTGCAGGTGTCGCACGAGATCATCAGTGAGCCGTCGGCGTAGGCCGACAGGAGCCGATGTGGCGTCACCTTCCGGCACCGCCAGCATCGTGCACGCACCTGGGCTGGTGTGGTGTCTGGCGGTGCCCATGGAGGAGCTGTTGGTGCGTGCTCCGCCGACATCGGCGCGGCATCGAAGAGGGACGGCTGGTCGGTCATCAGAAGTGTGCCACCAGTCGGCAGTCGGGGAAGTAGTCACACTTGTCGACGAACTCCTCCAACGCCGCCTTCGGGGTCGGTGTCTGGGTATGGAAGGAGCGGCAGAGGTCTGTCATGTGAAGCAGTGCCCGGAATCGCAGCCCGCTTCGCCGATCGACTCGAGGCCGGGGAGTTGGGTTTGGGATGACCCGGATTTTGAAATCGGCCGTACAGGACCGGTTGCCGGGCGCGCCGTTCGACATTCGGACCGGGATCGGGAGCGACCGGGACCCTTCCTTGGTGAGGCGGCCGAGGAGGGTTTCGGGCAGACCGTCGCGGGTGTAGCGGTGGAGCTCGAGGACTTCGAGGCCGCGGTCGGCGGCCCACGGCGTCATGACGTCTCGGACGTAGGCGAGCGAGGCGGGGTGTTCGGAGTCGTCGCCGACGTTGGCGAACAGGGCGACGTCGGCTTCGATCCGGCCTTGTGTGGCGAGGACGATCATGGCCGTCGACTGGACTCCGCCGCCGTAGGAGATGATGGAGCGGGTCATGCTGCGTCCTCCGGGTCGGTGTCTGGGTATGGAGTGCATTCGAGGTGAGTGCGTACGGTGAGTAACCCACCACCCAACAACCCGAGCTGCTCAACATCGGGCGCCACAAGCTCAACGCCGAGCGCAGCAGCAGCCTCCTCGATCGCCGACAACGAGCCGAACACCTTTGCCTCGACGAGCGCAGCGATTGCCCGCTGCTCGGCGCCGGGGTCGAGGTCGTAGTCGCCATCCCAGGACCCGGCGAAGGCACACATGAACTCGCCCTCGATCTCGTCGTGGAGAAGGTCGAGCAGCTTGCGCCACGCCTCATCTCGGGGGATACCCCGCAAGCTCAGCCTGGCATTGGCGTCGAGCTTCTCCTTGGCCCAGCGGCCGAGGGGGAGCGTCGCCCGGAGCGTGATGACGACTTGGGCGCTCACGAGGGTGTCGTCGTAGCGAACGGGGGTTACAGGGTCAGAAGTACGGGGCATCGGTAGCGGCTTCCTGGCGTCTACTGGCGTTCGAGAGCTTGGACGATCCGGCCGCAAGCCCAAGCTGCGACCGGCGGCGTGACGGCGTTGCCAGCCAGTTTCACCTGTTGTTTCTTGGTGAGCGTTCGGGGAATGTAGCCGCCTGGGAACGCCATCGCCGCGGCCACTTCGTGAGGTTCAAGCATTCGGAAACCGCATTCGTCGACCATCGCGGCCATGTCGACCAGGGCGGCCCGGTCGCGGGTCGTCATCGTCATCGCCGGTTCCGAGGTCGGCCGGGCGACACCTTTCGTCTGGTACGGGACGAGGAGCGATTGGTGCCCGGCGGTCGTCATGGTCCGGGCCGGTTCGTCGAGCGGTGTCACCATTTCGGCGGATCCGGAGTTGTTCCGCATGAGGAGCCCGTGGTGGTTCCCGCCGGCGGCGACGGTGCCGAGCGGGTCGCCGGTCGGGTGGCAGGTCGACGCGATCTGTGACGATGCGGAACCGCGGAGGTTGACGACGAGGGAATGCCGGTCGTCGGACGCGGTTACGGTCGGATGCGGCTCGGCGAGGTCGGCGAGACGGGACCCGTGCGCGGTCTGAACGAGGAAGGCTTCGGGCGCGGCGAGCGCGTGGGTGAGAGTGGTTTGTTGCACCGGGAGCGGGTCGTTCAGGGATCGGGCCCGGTTGCCGGGCGTCGTCTCGTAGGTGTTCCCCGCCCCGGCGGTGATGATCGGTTCCGCCCATCCGTAGCGGGCGAGACCTGCGGCGATCCGATCTCTTGTGTTCGGTGCGAGCGGCTTGGCCCGGTCGCCGATCTTCGGGGTCGGTAAGGCCCAATCGATGATCGAAGCGGCCGGTGTCCACGCTGGCTCGACGGTCGTTTCGCAGACGGTGCAGGCCCAGAACCATTGCTGCCGGTAGCGGCCGACCGTCCGGCCGTTCTTCCACGCCTGACGACACGGGGTCACGGCCACGCAGCGAGTGCAGATCGCCCGATGTTCGGGCTCGAGGTCGACGTGTAGGCCGCGTCGGGCGAAGACGACGTAGATCCTGTCGCGGCTTTGTGGGACACCGAAGTGCATCGAGTTGAGGGACAGGACGGTGCGGGTGTAGCCGAGGTCTTCCATGGTGACGCACCAACCGCGCCAGCCGATCCACTTCGTGGCCTCGACCACGTTCTCGACCACGATCGCGTCGTAACTCATCTGCTCGGCGAAGCGGGGAACGTCCCACATGGTCGCCCGGCTACGTTCGGCGGAAGGTTCCGGGGCGTCCCAGAACGACGGCTGTTGCCGTTTGCGGGATACGCCTCGGGCTTGGCTGTGGTTGGTGCATTCGGGAGAGGCGAGAAGGACGTCGGTCCGCTCGTAGCGCCTCGGGTCGGCCTGGCTGATATCGGCGCAGTCGTGCGCCGCGTCGGGAAAGTGGCCTTGGTGAACGTCGATCGCTGTCTGCCAGTGGTTCATGGCGAGCCGCAGCTCCAACCCGGCGGCCTGGGCGCCGAGCGAACTACCTCCGGCTCCGCAGAACAGGTCGGTGACAGTCGGGCGGGTCATAGCGGGTTCCTTGCTTGGGTCCAGGTGCGACGGCATTCGGGGCAGCGGATCAGATTCGTCGGTAGCAGTTCAGTCGGCAGGCCGTGACACGCGGAGCGTGGCCCGGTCCCGGGGGGAAGCTCAAGCATGGGTTCGGGGGCGAGATCGAACAGGGACGGCTGAGCGGTCACGCTGGCACCGGTACTCGTTCGATGGCTTGCTCGACGAGAGCCTTGATGGTTGTGACCTCGATCAGGCCGTGGCCGTGGGTCGCCCAGTTCCGGCCAGCGAGGGCGACGAGCTTCGCTAGCGGGTAGCTGCGGTACAGCTCGTCTTCGTGCCAGTGTTCCCGGACTTGCTGGGGGATGGTCGACCACGAGTAGCCGTCCGCACCACACCACTTGTCGAGTAGGAGCCTGGCGGCGTCGCATCGGGGGCAGAAGAACCCGGTGTTTGGTTCCCAGTCGTCATCGGTGACGTAACCGTCGTTCAGGCATCGCCAACACTTCCGCTCGACGTCGGTCTCGTTGCCGTAATCGTCGACCACGCGCAGGCCTTCGCCGTCACAGATCGGGCAGTCGACCATGCTGTTGTCGTCTTCGACTTGCTGCCAAGCGTGGACGAGTTCACCGGGTGCGGGCTGGTAGCCGCAGTCGCATCGCCCTTTCACCCCGCGGGTGAGGCCGATGCTCTCGACGTAGTATTCGAAATCGGACATGCACATCAGGCTGCGTCCTTCGGCCGGTCGAGGGCGGTGCGTGCCTGCTCGGATGCGGTGACCCTGTCGAGGACGGATTGCCTCGACCAGATGCACCACAGGACGATGGCGGCGCAAGCCAGAATGGCGACGATGTCGCCGGTCATACCGTCACCACATGGGCGGCGGCAGCGTCGAACCCTGTCGGCCACTTCGTGTACTCGTTCGCTCGGGCGCCCCTGAGGTTGGCGCCCCTGAGGTTGGCGCCCCTGAGGTTGGCGCCCCTGAGGTCGGCGTCCCAGAGGTCGGCGCCCCCGAGGTCGGCGCCCCCGAGGTCGGCGTCCCAGAGGTCGGCGTCCCAGAGGTTGGCGCCCCTGAGGTCGGCGCCCCTGAGGTTGGCGCCCCTGAGGTTGGCGCCCCTGAGGTTGGCGCCCCCGAGGTCGGCGTCCCACATGCCCGCTTCTTTGAGCGCCCCGGCTTTGCGGATGACGGCGAGGGTGGACCAGATGCCGACGACGGTGCAGCGGGAGACTCGGGTCTTGCCGTCGCCTTGGCCGAGGATGTCGGCCTTGCGGTAGGTGACGTGCAAGCCGACGCATTCGGACAGTGAGATGCCACCGGATGAAGCCGCTAGTGTCGTCTCAGCGAGGCAGAGGCCGTCGCCGGCGAACTGGGGGCACGGGCCGCCGATCGTGAACGGCTTGTCTCCGGGGTCGGCTTTCACCTTCACCGGTTTCTGTCCCGCTGCGGCGTTGACGAGCGGCCAGGCATAGCCGCCGTGAGTGGTGCCGTCAGGTCGGACAATCTTCCAGCCGGTGAGGAGCTCGGCGGTCATGGCTGCGCCTCGTCGTCGACACGGATCAGGTCCGACGATAGGGGTCGTCTTGACGGTCATCAGTTCCACCTCGCACACGTCCACGGCTTCCAACCGCTCTTGCCGCGAGCCACCGACTCGTCGAACACTGCACGACCCGCGCGCAGATTGCCCTCGCGAGTCAACATGTCCTCACGCTGCAAACCGAGACGAGAGAGCATCACGCGATGCACCGTGTACCGGACCTGCAACAGGCCGAGATCGTGCCCATCAGGGCCCACAGCATCAACATCGAGCCCCGACTCACATCGGGCGATCCGCACCGCACGATCCGGGTCCTCGGGGAACGTCTCGCGGATCCGCTGAATCGTCCACGCATCACCAACCAGGCCACACCGCTGCTTCACCTCATTCGTCAGGTGCGGCAACGCCGGAGGGTTCGACGCCCAAACCGCATGCCCCTCCGGCGAACCGAACACGCCGGAAACGAACGCCTCCACCGGCACATCAGCCGACCTACCCCACTCCATCGCCGCCGGGTCAGGCGCCCGACTCAACAGCAGCGAAAACGTCGCCTCGATCACACACACATCCATCGCAGATCCTTTCGAACACTTCGGCCCGGCCGACCATCGGCCGGGCCATCCGCCATTCCTCAAATCCGCCAACGACAGTCGCACCCCAACGTGAACCGCCATGCCCGCTACGTCACCGGCAGCCCCGCAGCCCTCCGCATCGCACGACCCCGACGCTTCATTTCCCGCCGAGCCTTGTGGTAGCAGGCCTTGCACAACCCGCGGGCATGGCCCGGTGACACCCCACACTGCTCACACACCAGCGGCACCGGCCCGACCTGCTCGGGCGCCACAGACACCTCCACCGGCAGGCCGAACGCGTCCCACCGGCGCAACACCAGAGCGTCATCAACGCAGGCGTGAGGAGTCCCCATGCCCTCATGGCGTGCCATGAGCGTGCAAGACGACGACCCGTGCTTGTGGCCGCACGTCAGCTCAGGCGACATCGAACAACCCCAACTGCTCGACGCCGACCTCGACGTCATACCAATCGGGCCACACCTGATGTGGCAGCAACCCGGCCCGCACAGCGAGCCGATCGGCCGTCCAATCATCCAGCAAATAGGCTTCGATCTCCGACGCCCACTTCGCCCACGTGGTCGCGTTCGCCCGCGCCACCCGATGACGGATCTGCGACGGTGGCACCCCCGGCGACGACGCCAGGATCTTCTCCACCAGCTCCCACGCAGGCCAGCGCGGCCGATCAGAAGGGCTCGTCATCGCCACCCCATCCAGCAGCCTGCGCCTGCGCCTGCGGCGCGGGCGTCAACGTCACCGCCTGGCGCTCCCGATACACCGCCAGTGCCTTGTCGGACCACTCCACCAGCTCCGGCTTCGTCGCCTTACCCCAGCGGATCGACCAGATCGCTTTCGGATCGAAGCTCGGATGCGACGGAGGCTCATTCGACGCGTACCGCACCGACAGCATGTCGCCCACGTCGAGCGGCGCAGCCATCTCCCGTGCCGCCTGCAGCCACTGGAACCAGCGGGACCCGCCGAACCAGATCGACACCTCCGTACCGACCTCGACCGGCTGATAGCCAGTCGCTTTCGACCCGATGCTGGCAGAGCCGGACACGTAGATGCCCGACACAATGATGATCGTCGCCTGATCGCCGCGACTCGTCATCTTCGGTGTCAGCACACCAGTCACCGGATCCTTCTTGAAATCTGGCTTCTCCTGGTAGTCGGTGCACGACACCAAGGCCTCGCAGCCGAGATCACGAAGCTTGATCGCCGGCGTCGACGACTGGGGTTCCTGTTGAGACATGAGAGTTGGCATGGTTGATTCCTTTGCATTGGTTGGTTTGGTTGGCTCTCAACGCCGCGCCCGAAGGGCGAGCGCTGCGAGAATCGGTGACGCAATGACCGCGTCGGAAGAAGTCGGGGTCGGCAACGAATGCCGACGCGCCAGGTCCTTGCCCAAGGCGAGCACGTCCCGACGCGACTCGCCGAGGCGGCCCGGGTCGGCGGTGTACTCGAGCGTGGGACTGATCGAGCCGGCCATGATCGCCTCAGCCAACGCGGTCACCTTGTCGACCTGCGTGACATCGAGACGATCGATGCCCTGCACGCCGACGTGGGCCAGCACACGCTCCTCGACGTCGGCCTCCAGCCCGGCCAGCCACTGGGAGACGAACGACCTCCGCTCGGCCGCCGCCAACTCGGCCCGCCCGACGATGTCGCCGACCGCAGCGAACGCACCATCGGAGAGACGGTCGCCGTAGCTTTCCATCTCGGCGCGGACCGACAAGATCAGATCCGGCGGCAACACCCGGATACGCTCGTCGAACGCCGACGCCGACTGGGTCGGCTCCACGTAAGGCGGCTGGAAGGCTGCGCCGACCGCAGCCTCGACGAGGTTCAGCGTGTGGGCGATCCTGTCGACCTCCGCATCGGACAGGTCCTCGCCCCTGGTGATGCGGGGGACTTCCATTTCCCGCCAGGCGTGCACGAGGCGATCCCGATGACCGGCCGCCATCAGAGCGTCGAAGCGTCGCTGGACCTCCTCGAGCTTCGACGCCGGGCGCTCTGGCGTCGGCTCTGGCGTCGGCTCTGGCTCTGGTGTCGGCTCTGGTACTGGCTCTGGTGCTGGCTCCGTAGATGCGACCGAGGTCGACGAGAAGGCGAGCACCATCAACGGGTTCGTCTTCCGATTCACCGCCAGCCTGGCCTCGACCACCTCCATCGCCAGCATGAACTGGGCCACCGCACCGCCATCACCGCCGAGGCGGACCCGATGCAGATGACACTCAGGGACCTCCGCCGTCGACGGCAGATGAATGATCAACGCCTCGTCGGAGTCGAGAGCGACCGGTGGGCCCAACGTCCGATCCGGCAGGATCGTGGCGTCGTGACAGGCGTACGCGCCGAGCTGCACACCAAAACTCAGCTTCGAGTACACGAGACTCTTCGACGTCTTCAAGTCGGCCAGTACGGGTGCACCGTCGGGCGAGACGACGATCCGGTCGAACGTACCCGCCAGGCCGTAGGCGCTGATGACAACCGAAATCTCGATCTGGTCAGCCAGGATCCGGTACCCGGCGGCTTCGAGCGTTCGCCGGTAGCAGGCGACGTGGCCACGCCACTGCGCCGGCACGTCATCGATCGAACCGCCCCGGTCGACGTGCTCAGTCCAGCGGTGCAGCACCGACCCCCGATCGGCGCCCTCGTTCGCGCCCGCAGTGTCCCTCGCCCGGGTGACGATGTCGTCGAGCGTCGAGCGGTCGTCGGCTTCCGCGGCGAGGGCCAAAGCGGCGAGGTCTGGCCGGGCGGCGACACCGCGGGCCACGTTGCGGCAATCCCAGTCGTGGAGCTTCTTGTCGTCCGGCAGGACGCCCGTGACCCGACTATATATATCCTCAGTTAAATTATTCTAAAAACGATTATAAATGTTTAGATTATTTAGACCTTAACATTTTTAGTGGTAGTGTCGTTTGTTATAAATAGGCTCTTAGTTTCAAATATAAATATTTGACGGTGCATTTCAAAAGCAATTGTCCTTTTTCAATCTTATCTAATGCTGTGCAAAATGCCGCATTCCTGAAACATCATTTTTTTTGACCGATTCTTCTTAAGTCATTGTTTTATAAATATTTTGTGTAAATAGGAAATCGGGTCTCTAATCTAGTTTTATGATGTTGCAAAACACCGCCTTCCAAAAACACTTTTTACTCATCGATCCTTCTTAGTTAAGTTTTTTTCTTTCGCCATTTCATGTATAAAAGTCACGTCCGAAAAACGACGAGAACTTACTTATTACCAATCATTCAATCATTCAATACGCACTTCCTTTTCATCATTAACATCAAGCACTGTTACTTTAATTTTATATTATGTAACTTTCTTCAATAAACGTTTTAAATTCAAAAAGAATTTTATTAATAATCAACCGATCATCATCATCGAGCGATGATTAAGAGGACATCACTTGCACAAAAACAACATTTGGGTGGCTGAACGAATTTCGACCGACTAAATGGTTCGTCTTCGTTCGCCCCCAACTTTAACATTGGTGTCAGTGGTGTGATAATGGACAACAACTTCTCCGCGCTATTAACACGTTAATTCGTCTTATAATCCTATTAAAAAAAATCCCGAATACGTATTCGAATATGAAAGTTTAAAATGAGATAGTAATTATTTTTTTTTATTTTATGTATTTAAGAAGATTGGAAGCCTGGAATTATCGAACAGAGACAAGTTCGATGATTAATATTTCCATGTTTCCAAAATTCGATAACCCTTTACGACCTAATACTGTATTAGACCTGGCCTATTGGTTTTAATATATTTAAGAAAGATTGACGAATATTACTATAATCAAACGTAAGTCAGTCTGAATTGTATGTCCGGATAGTGCATTCCAATTGTAACGGACTGAAATTGCAACTTTTTTCGATTGGAGAGAAATTAATAAACGATCGAGTTATCCTGAAGAGATTCATCATTGTTTTATTTTTCACCGCTGGTCCACACCTGAACTTAAATCACGCATTCCAATGATCCTTTACATTCAAGTGGTTACAGTTTCCTGTGCGCTTTTCTATCGCGATGACAATCAACAAAGCTTTGCCGGATTAAATTTAGCGAATCTATGTTTTCCGCATGGTCAACAATATGTTGTTTACTCCAGATTAGGAACTCCAAAAACTTTGTACATCTATACAACAAATCATAACTACACTAGATGCGTTAATATGAATTATTTTTAGTTATATAAAATAAAAATTCAATTTATTCACTTACAAGCTGTTATAATAAAGAATGGCACGTCGACGTCTGCGGGTTATAATAGAATCGGCGATGCGGGTTATAATAGAATGTTAAGTCGTATTAAATTAAAATATTTTTGGAAAAATATGCAAAGAGACATTACAAATTATATAAAATCTTGTGACTCTTGCTAACGTAATAAAAATTTTTTAAAACAACCAATCGAAATAACAACCACTAGTCAAAAGGCTTTCGAACGAATAGCTTTAGACATAATAGGTCCCCTTCCTCTTACCGAAAACGGAAATAAATATATTTTAACTTTGCAAGATGATTTAACTATAATAAATTCACTCAAGCATATCCTATTCCAAATCACGAATCACAAACGATAGCTAAAGAATTTACTACTAAATTCATTTGTCAATACGGAATACCAGATAAAATTCTAACTGATCAAGGAAAAGACTTTACTTCGAATTTGTTTAAAGATGTTGCTAAATTATTAAAATTCAAACATATAACATGTAGCGCTTATCATCCACAAACTAACGGTGCGTTAGAAAGAAGTCATAGAACAATTAAAGATTATTTAAAACATTACATATCACCTGATCAATTCGACTGGGATGACTGGTTACCATTCGCAATTTTCGGTTACAATAAAACACCTCATAGCGCGACTAAATACACACCTTACGAGCTAATTTTTGGAGATTCACCAAAATTACCTTCCACCTTAAACAATGTTGAATTTAAATATACTTACGATACATTTTTGGATAAATTGAAACTGAAATTAACAAAATCATTAGAATTAGCCAGGGAGAATATTATACGTAAAAAAATGAAAACTCAAGATCATTTTAATTCAAACAAATCATTACGAACTTTTAAAATCGGACAATTCGTATACCTAACTAATAACCAAAGTAATCAAAGTTCACGAAAATTATCATCCAAATTCACTGGTCCATACGAGATTATAATAAAAATACATAATCCTGTAAATATCTCAATTAAGGTAAAGAACAAAATTATAAAAGTCCGTACAGATAGGGTAAAAATCCTTCACACAAATATCTCGCTTATGCCAGTAACAAAAATCGCCATGTTTTATTCAATTCATTAACAAATTGTCACAAGACGAGCGAAGATGAATATGTATGTTTACTCCAATCCGAAATAGTCATATAAATCCTTCTATTACAATCACCTCCTTCCATTCCTAAATCCTGTTATTTCCGAAAAACCAGCGATATATTATCCCTTTGGCATCGACTCGAAAAGAAAAATCAATGGATCTACGTGCTATCAGAAAAGACGACAATGACAATTAATTGCAAAGGACAGATCCAGGACGTCAATCTGTCAAAAACAGGAATCATCACAATGGAGCCAGAATGTCGAGGCTATGCAAAAAACGTTACTTTATCTGCACTAAAATTTGTTGATACCAACGCTACACTGACAATACCTAGACTAGACATACTTAAAGAAGACTGTTGCTCAAACACAAATATACCAGACCCTTCATACGTACCTTTACACCAAATTTCTATCTCTCACATTGGATTGGATGACTTAAACATAATCTCACGTAAACTGAACCAACGCATTGATCACATCACGAAAACACTAGAAAGTCTGAACTCTGCAGTAAACTTGCCGAATCCAGTCTATGAGTACTTAACATGGACAATCTGTATCATAGTTCTTATTTATATAATGTCTAAAATTTATAAGATAATACTAAAAACAAAGAAAAAAAAATTGTATCCCCAGGTAACATCGCTCGAACAAGAAGAAGAGCAAATTGAACAAGTCGAATTGGAAGATATCCAAGAAACTCCAAAAACCGTTCGAAGAAGTTTCCGACTTAGTAATAAATTCGTATAAATCCTTCCCTTTTTTGTATATATATTATAGAATGGACAACAGAAGAGAACTACCAGCAAACGAAGAATTAGAACCACCCGCAAACGAAGAATTAGAACCACCTGCAAACGAAGAATTAGAACTACCCGCAAACGAAGAATTAGAACCACCAATAAATGAAGAATTAGAAGATGAAGGAATAAAAGACCTATATGGAAGAAACATGATCACCGACAGCGACCTAGAACTGGAAGATGCCTACTACGATGGAGAACCATACATCCCTTATAATGAAGATTTCGAGTATAACGATCGTCCTCCACTCCGATACTACCATATGTATGGAAGACGATTATTACTATGAGGATTCCGACACAGGGTACGGACAGCAGAGAGTACGAAGAAGAGGAGGAAGAAAGACGACGACGAGAGGTCGACCGATAACATTAAAAAAAAAAAATCTAAATCTTTAACGAAGACTAATGTATAATCAACGTCACTAACTCTAATTCTACCCAATTATATAAAACATCAATTTCACATATTAACTCAAACAATTTATATTTAATATTATATAAATTAAACCAATAATCAAAAGTTATAAAAGATGTCTTAGAAAATTCCAATATTCAATCAAATTCTTAAATCAATTTAAATGATTATTTTATGTACATTATTACTATCATAATTGTTATGTAAATATTATTTAAAATTTACAAAACTTTTAAATTAAAATTTAAAAAGAAATCAAGAAATTCAACTAAGCAAAAGAATTTTTTTTATATAAGTATATAAACTCTTATTATCCATAATAATTTTCTAAAACAATATCTTGATACATGTATGTATGTACTCAATCATTATTCAATTTTGTATTAATCCAATATATTCCTTATGTAATCATATCTTATTGTCAAAATCTTGTAAACAATATCCATAATTATTTTCAAAACCTTGTAAACAAATTGTATCAACATCTCTACTCCACTTTAATGTAAATTCAAATTTAAATTCAATCTTCAAAAATTTTCAATTCCAAAAATTTAAATTTTTCTTAAGGAGAGAGGTAGGTTATAATCACAACAGCTACGTCACTTGAAAACACCAAATCTAAATTAAATAGTATATAGTAATATTTTTGATCGTTTTCCAAATAACTTAAACATTTCACTAGAAAATAAACATCTAATCTATAAATTTCAAATATGTTCAATATAAATAGCTGACGTGGAAATTGTGAATATGTCATCATTGTATAATTATGATACAACTTGGTATTTGCCCTAAGCCTACAAAGAACTGTATAAAACCAGAACAAAAATCAAAAAAATCTATCGATCGTGTCTTGCTGACTATAAGCAGACTACACTGAGCGTTTCTATCAACAACCCTTTGGACCTCTACCTGAACACCTCCTTGAGAAGATAACAACACGGTTACCAAACTTACGCCATACGAAATCATAAACGGCCATATCGAAAACAAAGGGTTCCTAGAAATTGAAGAGGACCTAACCCTGAACGAATATGTTGAAAAGAAAAGAGAAGATTTCTCCAAACTAAAAGAAATTATCCTCAAACGTAACAACGAATATAAAAATAAAATTATGAATAAATTAAATGAAGAATTGCCAACACCCGAGGAGTATTCAAAAGGCGAAATAGTATATCATAGAGATAATAGACGTGATAAGAAAAACCCTATATTTACAAAAAGTCATTAAAACTAACAAAGGCAAAGTACATAAAACAAAACTTAAACGGAAACGTCGTTTTCAATTTACCTGCACTGCTACTGACACTGGCGATGGGAGCGGAAAGAATAATGAAAATCCACGACTTGTAACGGAACAAAAGACCATAAGCAATGGACTTAGGAGAAGCCCACGTAATGTAAAAAGAAACCACAGGATCCAGATATAGAGTCCAATAACCCATCAATACCCGGCTTCCCATGGAAGGGAGTCCTATCGACGAGGGGAGGAGTTACGGGTTGCCTCACAACCCTTACGTCACCAATCACCATTAGAGATTAGAGATCAATGAAGAATTAGAGGACGACGGAATAGAAGATCTATACGGAAGAGACATGATTACCGACAGTGACCTCGAACTAGAAGATGCCTACTACGAAGGAGAACCATACATCCCTTATAATGAAGATTTCGAATACAACAATCGCCCTCCACTCCGATACTACCATATGTATCCTGAAGAAGAAGACGATTATTATTACGAGGATTCCGACACAGGGTACGACAGTAGAGAAGACGAATAGGGTATGAAAAGAAGTAGGAGAACGAACTGAGGTTAACCAACATACTTATATAAATCTGTCCTTGTATTAATCCTAACTTTATTCAACAATTTTTCTTTTGTCACCAAATTATAACAATATCCTAACTCCACATTTTCGAATTTAAAATTAGTCTTAACTTCTAATACTTTTATTTCTCTTATAACTTAAATTCCAAAAAATTTCAATTTTAAAGCTTAAATTTTTTTTTAGGAGGGAGATATGTTATAAAATCGGTATTTAGAATAGAAAGTAATAATATAATTAATTAAACTATGTAATTGCTATCATATGATGTTCGATGTCTTTCTCAGAATAGAATAATTACTTTTAAATTTCACTATTTCCAAATAATTAGAAACCTGTATCAAAAATCATGTGATGACGAAAGTGATGTAATAATACAAATGACAAAACATGTATAATTTACGATATATGATTTTCGATTTGGAACACGTTCTTAATCACCTTTTTAAACTTCACCATTAGAGAAACTCTGATCGAAAATCATGTGATGACATTATTGAAATAGCCCTAAGCTAATTAAATATGTATAAAAGCCACGAACAATATTGAATGAACATCTGAACCCAATACGGTCTAACAATATGTTTTATCCTGGGATGCATACCATCTGATTGAGAGATGTGATTTAATAGATATTTCACAAAGGATATCAGCAGCAGAAGAGTTGGAAGCTCGATTACGGCATCGTGTAAAATTCGGACTTACTCATGACCAAGGTCATGAGTATTACGAACAAAAATTACGAAAAGAATATATTGAACCGAAATTCAATTATTTCTCAAAAGATTATAATTGTTTAAATTGTTATTCATATAAACTTTACCACTTTAAAAAAAAGTTATCTATCTACTGATCGTATTATAAAACCCTGAACATTTCACTTTAAATATGAAGATTATAATGTACTTATTAAATATTATTTTTACTGTACGTATTTTTCAAAATTGAAAGCATGGGATTATCGTTCGGAGACAGGCTCGCTAATGAATATTTCTAAGATTCCGGAGTACGATCGCCCTATGAAACCGTATGTTTTTTAAAGGAGTTGATTTGGTAAAATTTATGTAAATTTAAATATTCACTTTAATTTTATGCAAATAGATTATATATGTTCTAATTTTTTTTAAATTATGTGTTATAATCACAACAGCTACGTCACTTGACAACACCAAATCTAAGTTAAATATTATATAGTAATGTTTTATAATTAAACAATTGATCGATTTCCAAATAACTTAAACATTTCGCTAGAAAAATAAACATGTAATCTATAAATTTCAAATGTCTGATGTCAATAGCTGAGGTGGAAACTGTGAATATTTCATCATTGCATAATTATGATACAACTTGGTATTTGCCCTAAGCCTACAAAGAACTGTATAAAACCCAAACAAAATCAAACAGAACAGAATAATAGAATAACAGAACATTAGAACATTACATTATATATTATGTAACATTACTGAACAGAACAAAATAAATCAATCAATCGTGTCTTGCCGACTATAAGCAGACTACACTGAGCGTTTCTATCAACAACCCTTTGGACCTCTATCTGAACACCCTTTTGCTGAGATAACAATTGGTGGCTGAGCGGTGGGATCGACTAACTGGATCTTCATCGTTCACCCCCACCCTTATAACAGTAAGAATAGAAATTATCAAAAAGACTTTTTGATTGTAGGTATTCGTAAACATTATCGAATGATAGTTTATTATAAACTATTTCTAGTTTTAACTATCATCATCATCATTATTTTTATTTTGTTGTTGTTGTTGTTGTTGTTTTTGTTGTTGTTATTGTTGTTGTTGTTGTTGTTGTTTTTGTTGTTGCTGTTGTTGTTGTTGTTGTTGTTGTTGTTGTTGTTGTTGTTGTTGTTGTTTTTGTTTTTGTTGTTGCTGTTGTTGTTATTATCCCCTATATCATAATGATCACGGATTTCTGTGTGTCTGCATATCTGTGTATCTGTACGAATGACCCTCGAGACTTCGGTCTCGCTCGCGACTATAGTCTTTATGCGTATACAATTAACGTCTATAATATTATATGATACTTATTACCTACTAACAACTGGCTTTGCCTATATGTCACAAACAAATAACAAATTAACTAATTTGATTTTATTAATTAAATATTAAATATTCAAATCGGGTACACATTTCGGGCTCACACAACCGGTTTTTCACATTTTATCGTTTTCCGTTTCCTTAAAAAATCCACAGCCGATGCTATTAACATCGGGCCTATTTACTATTATTATTATAACCTCGAATATTTTAATCTTATTCTATTCGATTGCATTCTAAAACCGAATAACCCCAGCATATTCCAATTTGAAAATAACACTTTCAAAAAAATCGTCCAAACAATATTTCCCCAAAAAATAAAATAAACACACACAACCTTTTTTTTATATTTCATCATCCACAAACGTTCGTACGCACCTCAAAACCGTTTTGACACACACTTTCCACCTACGCGTTTCCGAACTGTCTCGCGATAAAGCTCACATTATCGCGTATTAGAGCAGAAAGCTGCCCAGAAAAACTAGGGACCGGGCAAAAACTGGGGACGCGCGCAAAAACTGGGCGAATTCGCGTACACGCCGGTCTAAAGATCCGTTGTATAATTTTGTTTTATGGCCGCGATAAAACACACGAAATTGCTTTTATTGTTCGCCTTTGTGCCGAATTATTAAAACGAACCGATCCGAAGCGACCGAGCGGCGGCCATTACCGGCGCTTCTTGGTCGCGCGCTTATATTATTATATAATATATACAGCGTATATATGCTCGGTTTATGTGTGTTTATCACGTTCGTTAAATGTGTATATAATAGACGGGGAATTGAAAGAGGCTTTGTTGTGTGTGGGGGCGTTTATCGGGCTTCGAATATGAAGTTTGATGTTTTGTTTTGGATATTATAAGTGTCTGAAGTCTTACGTTCGTTCGAATAGGAAAAAAAACTTGCTAAATGGTGGAAATCTTAAAATTGTCATTTTGAGTGTATTTTTATACGTTCTTGAATATCGCGTATGATGATAGGAGAGACTTGTCTGATTTAGTGATATTATATGAAGCGTTTGTATGTTTTTATGTTGTATTCTATAGTAAGATAATGAAAACAAAGCATACCATAAAGCAGTGCTCCGCAACCTTTTCTCACCCTCAGCATACCAAAATTCTTCTTAAAATTCTGCGGCACATCAAAAGCTAAAATAATAAGTGGTGGAAAATTTTCGTGACATCTCCCTCCCCCCCCCCAAACATGTAATCTCCAAAACTATAGAATCTATACTACATTTTGAAAAATAGACAATATTATGAAAAATTGTAAAATGTCAAATATATTTAATTCAACCACGGCACACCGATTGCGGAGCACTGCCATAAAGAAAAAATCTTCATTTACATCAAGCCATTATTTAGATGTTGTAATTTATCACCAATTTTGTATGATATCTTCTCAAATGATCGAAACTGAGACGTCTAAATGAGATGTTGACTTTAGTCAACAGATTAGTCAGATTTATCTGCAATAGCGGTCATGTAATTGTGATAGTAAACTCAATTTTTAGAGAATTTTCTTAATATTATTTTTTTAATAATAAAAAGATTATCATTGAAATTTTATGGAAGCTTCACCATTAACAATATGTTTTCGAAATAACTGGTGATTTTATTTAAATACTTTTCACAGTTTTAAGAGAAGCCCAAGTATAATAAATGAAAAAAAAATTAATGATGAATATTTTCATTAATGTTGACTATAAAATGTTTGCGTAACCATCATTTGTAATTTATGTTAAAAATTAAAGTTGTTACGTTAGTATAAAATGCTAAAATAATGCTCGGATTTTTAAGGCTATCATACTCATCCCTGTAAATATTTAAAAAAAAAATACTATACACTTTTATATATACTCCTATTCTATCTAATGACAAAAAAAATAATATAGATCGAAAACTTTATTTTTCTCGTCTGAATCATTCCTGTATTCTACACGGCGAAAAAACAAAAAACCGTCGCCATAAATGTTTATAATAACATCACACGTGAAAGGTTATCAATAAACTATATTATCACGAATTTATGTATTATACATAGTGGTAAAATTTTAGTAAACACAGTTCCCTAAAATACATTGTCATTCATAACAAAACTCGAAACTCCGCACAATTTCAAAACCACCATCGCAAGCGCAAACATGAACGTTCTCATACACCCACCGACGCTCACCATGGAGCGTCACCCTCGACTACTTGTGACACATCGAAAGACACAGAGCCCATAACCCATAAGTCCCCGAAAGGAAGGGCCAGCAAATTCCCAACAGCGGCAATATATCAATCCGGAAGTTGAGAAAGTCCAAGTTTAAGCCCATCCCGATATCCGGCGATCGGGCGTAACGAGCTGGCTGAACTAATTGCACTTTGTAGTCTAATTAATTCTAAGAATGTTGTATCGTAATGGATGTTTTGTCTTGTGGTGTGCTCGTCTTGTTTTTGTTGATTTCTGGGATTATTAGGTGGTCTGTTCGTATTAGAAGGGTGTGGTAAAAATTCGATGCTTGTGTTGGATTTTTTGATTGGAGACAAGATATTTGGTCAGTATAAATTTTAGTAAAGGTGGTTGAACTAACATTAGATAATTAAATTATGTGCGGCATCTATTATAGTTCAGTAGAAATTCGATTATCCGGATTAAACGGGAATCGAGATGGCGTGGATATCAAAAATTTCGGATAATCGAGACAAGAAAAAAAATAAATACGAATTAATTAGAAATTAAATTGATTATGAAAATTTTTAGTGTGCATAATCATACATACAATCTTTAAGTATTTTTTAAGGTATTTAGAGTCTATTTATTATTATCATTTTTGGTTATTTGATACTAGCAAGATTTGTGAACATAACATTAAATCGCCATGGTAGTGTATTAATCAGTTCCCAAGATAATAGTTAATGAAATCATAATTTTTAAGATTATCTGTGAGAAGTTTTTAAAACTACAAATTATCTAAGCATATAAATTGTTTTTTTGCATAAAATCTATTTCTGAAAGGTTTTTCCAATATTAATTCAATTATGAGTTATTCTTCGATTGATATAGAAAAATATTTAAAAAAATAAATTAATTCCCAACTATAGTGATATTATAAAATAATCTATTTGATAAATTTAATAGCAAATATAAATTTGCGGGTCATTCTGTATATCTTAATACAATAGGAAGCTTCATCCAATAGAAATGCGGTCGAGTGTGTCGTAATTCATAATAGACATATTGATGAAACTTTAAAGAAACTACTTTATAATATAAATAGGAAAACATTAATCAATCAAGAGTTTAATAATGCATCTTACATTTTCTCAGATTTTATATGCAAAATCGAGTCTTATTCACGTTTTTTTTTTGTTTTTTGTTGTCTCGCTTCGTCTGTGAAATATTAACTATAATACAAAATAATTAACTATAATACAAAATAAAATATAAAATCAATAAGGAGACAGCTAAAAACGGCCGCAAAAATCACAAAGGACCAAAAAATACGGGCGCATAATACAAAATTTAGTATGCGGCAATTCTTTAAAAGCGCTTGTAACCCACCTTTGTTTTTTTTTCTACGCATTTGCGATAAAAATGGGGATATTTTGCGCTCGGGGAAAAATTCGTCCCATCCTAAGACGATGTTGCCATAGTGCAAACATTTTACGATAATGAATGTTGTTTTAGCTTTCGGAAAAAACATTTTTCAGTTTCGCTCACTTATTATATTATAATATATTTTAAGTTTTACTATTTGCAAATACACACTAAAAAATTTATGTAATTAGTAAATATGTTGATGATTTTTCGGAATGGTTATAATAAAGTAGGGAATAACTTTAGTTACTAATAAAAAATTAATATTTGGAAAAACCTTATCTTGCAAAATCTACATTTGACGAAAAGATTAAATTTTAGTATATGTTCATAGAAGTAGTACACAAACTGTATTTCGCCAACTAAATACTAAGATATTCTAATTGTTTAACTAATTCTCTCTGAAAACAAAAAAAGCAAAAAATTTTGCTTTGTGCATAAAAGGCATAAAGACATTAAAATTTCCTCAACCTTCCCGATAATCTGTAAAAAATATTTGAAAATTTTAGCACGCAAACGAAAAAAGGTTTGGCATCACAATGGTAAAGCATATCAACTGTTAAAGTAACAGATGTTTGGACATGGTTACGCGCTACTAATTGATTTGTTGCGCTCGCAACCATGTTCGACTGCACACTTTTATATTTGACAAAACACGTTAAACGATACACCTTCACTAGGTGGTATCTATACACCAACAGATGTTAAATTTCATAGACAAAGCGAATTTTTTTGCTTCATTCATGAACGAAGCGATTACACAAATGCAACATATCATATATTATATAAAATAAATTACATATAAGAATTTTTTGTATTATAATCACTATACAATTCTCAAATTATATATTTTATTTTTCATTATGGCCTGCGAGCAACTGAGAAATAATAAAATTGCCCCGACTACCGAAAAGGTCGCGCATCACTGCCGCAGACAAACACACAGCAATCTGCTATCATACCACACAGATACAAACGACATCACCACATAATTCAAGCGAACACATCAACACAAAACGATGGACGAAAATTCAGCACTCCGCCCGAAATTTCCACCAAATACCATTTCGAACGCAGGCTCTGCCGAATCCGCCAAACAACAATTCCAAAGGAAAATTTCGCTCGGCTAATTCAACACCGCACCTGCGAATCCGGCAACAGCATACCGAAAATCACAGTGGTGGCGAACCTTTTTCGCTCCAAAATTTCTAAATGTTTGAGTATTTGGTGTGCCAAGGAAATTTTAATAACTAAAAAAACTTTCAATAAATGATACGTTTGATTTTTCTTCTTATAGGTACTTTGAGCTTTGATTAAAATAAATATCACTATTATTAATTATTGCCTTATAAATTATGATGTTAATTTATTTATTATTTTTCAATATTTGGGAAAAGCAAAAATATCCACATGAACTAAACACGTATGGTAATCGCGAGGTTATGTCGAGATACGTTCTAAGTTGCTCCGTTGGCATGGACGAATTGGCTCTTATGGTACATGCCCCTTATCAATACGAGGTTGGCTCTCGGATAAGGTATATAGCCTAGACCCCCAAAATTTGATGGGAAGACCTTGTCCTGCAGTGGGCACAAAAAAGGGTCGACAATGATTTGAGAAAAGCCTAATTTCATCGATAGAATTAAATGCTCGAAAAACTTGTCACACAATATAAGATATTCAACAACTTCATATGTAACATGTAAATATGTAACAAAATTATACTAAATCATGACAGACTTGAACTTTAAGGGTGATCAAACTAAAACCTGCCAGGAATTTTGTTTTTAAAATAATTATTACAACTTATAAAATTATAGTAAAATAATTTATTTAAAAAAAACGATTGTTTTATACAATAAAAAAATTATGTTTTAGAAACATTGTAGTTAAAAAAACTTTTCACAGATGTCGTTAAAAATTACATCTGTTTATTTTGGGAACTGATTAATTTACTATCATAGCGATTTTATGTTATGTTCACAATATTTCCAGTATCAAAGAATCAAAAATAGTAAAAATAAATAGATTGTAAATACTTTTATAAAACTTAAAGATCTTGTGCGTAAATATGCATACCAAATTTTTTTATAAATAATTCATAATTTCAATTTAATATTTTCTTGTCTCGACTGTCCGAATTTTTCGCTATCCAAACCATCTCATTCTCCGTACAGTCCAGATAATCGAGATTCTACTGCATTGTTCAAAAGCACATGAACAAATCATTGCACATCTTTCAACTTAATAGTTCTGAAAATTTCTATTAACATCCGCAATCAAATTGAACCAAGCATCGAATAAAAAATTTTGAACCCTTCGCGCGTTCAAATTTTTATACATTCTCTGGCATACATACCACAGATTCACGACCCCTGCCACACAACATTAAAATACATACTATATATACAAAGTATATAACAATTACAATGTATAACTTACACGGCGAAGGTCGAGTGTTCATAACGCATGCACGTAACGAGACGCGAAATTAAAATTTCCAGACGCGCCTCTTAATTTTGAACAAAGGTCCCATTCGACCCTCGTCTCCACCCTACGTGGACCTAGTAATTACATACAAAAATTCGCGTCGTATTTCACATCAAAAATAAGCACGGGCACTTCATAATAAAGGTCGAGTGCGTGCCCGACATACTACTCACCTGCGCCCGACGCCCTCACAACCATCTACTTTTTTAACTTTTTTTATATTATATTATACTAATATAAAGGCCTGATGTTAATAACATCGGCTGTGAATTACGTAATTGTATATAAAAAAATTAAATCTATGAAAAAATATTTTATAACCGTTCCGTTGCGAAAAGTCGATGCCCGTTTATTATATATAGAGGATAATGAGTAGGCCCAATGTTGATAGCATCGGCTGTGAATTTATAATCTATTACGTAATAAAATAAAAATTACAAAGATTATAGCTGTTATTATAATGAACATAAAGACTAAATTTGGAGGTCAAGATTTTCTAGCTCGAGAATGATGTAAATAGTAATAACATCTGCTACCCGATGCCCGTACTTGATTTGAATATATTTAATATTTAATTAATAAAAATAGTTCATTTATTATTGTCACAATTACGACATTTAGGCAAAGCTAGATGCAATAAGTAATAAGCATAATATTATAGACGTTAACTGTATACGCTGCAATAAAGACCATATTCGCGAAAAAGTCGCGAGCGTCATCGAAGAGACGGACACACAGATACACAGAAATCCGCTATTATATAATGGGGATTATATACGTAAATTTGTTTGATTTATTTCTTTTATAACACAAATTGAAAAATATTATGATTGGTTATAAATAAAAGTGAATTAAACGCAATTTTGAAAAAAAAAGTTGTCTCGATTTTATAATAGTTAGTATGGATGTCTTTTTTATAAAGTACGTTTATAATAAACAAAATCGACACAGTAATCCCATAAAACGAACTATATTGGCTATTTACTATTATTATATTATATTAAAAAAATATAATAAAAACATCATATATATAAAAAAAAATACTCAACTTTATTAAATGCAAATTTCATTTATATTGAATAACTAGTATTTGACGAAAAGCAAAATGAGAATTATGTAATACTTTGTATAACTCATATGTGTAATCATTCACAAATTTTCACTAGTACAGTTAAATCTCTACTATCCGAACTAAATGAGGATTGAGATGATCCGGATAGTGAAAAATCCGGTTAGTAGAGGTTCTACTGTTTATACATATGTCACAGTTCAAATGTTCACTTTTGTTTACCCATACTAATTTGGGTATACTCAAAGTATCGATTTAAGTTTGAATGTCAACTGTATAATTTTACCTATATATAATTGCATCTAACCTAAAAACAGACATCATAAGTATCATGCTTGGGTTAGGTTGGGATAGCGTTTTAGCTTGAGTTGTGAAAACGTGTTCAAAACAAACTCTCAAAGTTCAAACTGTAACATATACAAATTATTGAAACTACAAAATGACAAAAAATTTCGAATACATAAAAAGAACTATCAAACTTAAGTACTATTTTAACTACTTCAAAGTATCCTTTGCATAACTGATCAAACTCTAGTAAAACTCATTATTCAAACGCGGAAGTATTTTCGACTTCAAATACAACCTCCGAACAAATCACCTCACAAAACGAAACCTTCAAACCTCCAACTAGCACAACATCAAACAAAAAACAAAGGTAAAACACACCTGGCCGCCCCCGAAATTTTCCACCCGACTTTTACAGCCGTACATAATATTTTTTTATTATTTCCCGTATATTTTATTCCGCGCCAGGTTTGCTTATCCCTGTTTATTTACGGGAGGGCCTCCGCCATCAGTATTCCCATTTCGTAGCACCTTTGACCCGAAGCGTGACATTAGAACTTGAGGGAACCGCTGATCACGATCGGAATTTACTTGTGACCCCTTCCGAGTTGGGCTCGTACCTTGGAGGCTTCGGAGATGATTGGCGATTATTGATCTGTCGAGTTCTAGAAGCTTGCGAAGGCTTAACGGCTGGTACTTCAGGGCCGAATTTGTGTGGAAATTTGGCGAATTAAAACGGGTTTTGTTTCGGGGTGACTGAAATCGATACGTGCAATTGTATGGGGAGTGTTGGTTTGAATGTTTATGGATGGGAATCTTTAAATTTCGATGAGTTCGATCGGAATGTTTTCGCGAGTTGACAGATTTCTGAAATTGTAGATTATTATTTGGAATTTTGTGAATCAGTTTTTTTAGAATATAACTATACTAAACTAGTTTAGGAATTAATCGAAATGGATTCCGAAATTCTAGTTATCGTTCGTAACAAATCGAAGAATCAAATAATCCGAAATTCCTGAAATCAAATACCAAAATATTTAATTTTTCATCATGAAAATTCAATTCGAATACTATCCAAAATCCTATAAATAAGATTCCGAAATTGAAAAATTTCACCTAAACAACATCCAAAATCTCACGAATCATTACTCAAATACCATTTTTCAAAATAAGATCATCACCCGTAAATAATCCAAATAATAACTCGGTAATTTACCAATGAATTTTTAACTTTTTCCGATAAATATTGAATCATTTTTTGTGTTTCGAGTATTTTGAAAAAAAAAATCAAGTAAATTTACGATTTTTTCGAAAGGTACTTTTAAAAAAAAATCAGATTTTGCAGGTTTACTTTTTTTTCATTTTTTTTTTACGGTTTTTATACAAAATTTAATTTGTTATGAAATCGATAATCGATAGTAAAAAAATAAAGAATCACCATTAAATGAAAATTATAGTAAATAGTATATAGGCTCGATGTTAATAACATCGGTATATGTATGTGTTTATTTTAAAGTTGATGCCCGTATCCGATTTGAATATTTAATATTTAATTTATAAAATCAAAATAGTTCATTTGTTATTTGTTTGTAACATATAGGCAAAGCCAGCAGTTAGTAGGTACTAATAAGCATCATATTATAGATGTTAAGATAGGACGATAAGATTATAGCCGTTATTATAAAGACCATAAAGACTAAATTCAGAGCTCGCGTTATAGCAGTTCTTGTGTAGCGATTATAGCCGTTAAATTTGAACGGCATACAGGCTAAATTGGAACGATATACAAACAAACACAGCATCTGTCATCGGTGATTATATACATGCATAAGGAATTCAAATATTTTTTTCCACTGCGGAATAATCAACGTATTGCATAAGTCAATAGAGACACTTTCATTAGCATAATATTATAGATGTTAAGATTATATGCATAAAGACCATATTCGTTTGAAAAATAATTTTATAGACGCAAAAAAATAATCGTATCGACGCGTCGTTTTAAAGTCGCGAGCGTCATCGAACAAACGAACAGACAGACATACAGACGGGTACACACAGAAATCCTTGATTATATATAGGGGATAGGGGATTTTGCCTCACCATTTCAAAGTGACAAATCCGAGAATCCGATCGAACTTTCATCCAGAATTCCGAAATTTTCGATCCCAGCATTAATCGACCGTTATGACGAACGACTCCCGAATCCAGGACATATAGAATTTGCGGGTCGAATCCCAACCCGGCATCAAATTAAATATTTTAGCGTGGCAGGGTCCTGTGCGGCAGATGTTGCCCGTCTGAGCGCAATAGACGTGACATTTTATCGCGACGAAAACGACCCTATTTACGATTCTATGGGAGAGCTTTTCCCCGAAGACACGTCCTAGATATTATTATTATTATCGTGGAGTGGCTGTGTGTGTGTGTTTGGAGGTTAAGCCTGTTTTTTGTCGGGAGTTGGTGTATTGATTTGAATATGTCGATTGTTTTTTTGTGTGGTTGATTCTTTTCGTTTTGGAAGTTGAGTGAAATGTGGTGTGGTTAGTAGAGGAATATATGTGTCACAGTTCAAGTGTAAACTTTTGTTTGTTTACACTCATACTAGTTTGGGTATACCCAAACTATCGATTTTAGTTTGAATGTCAACTGTCAAATTTTATTTACATATAATTGCGTCTAATCTAAAAACAGACGTCGTAAGCACCATGCTTGGGTTAGGTTGGGTTAACGTTTTAGCTTGAGTTGTGAAAACGTGTTCAAAACAAACTCTCGAAGTTCGAACTGACACGACGGGTAGACCCTACGCGTTTGTTGAGATACCAATTTCCACCTTATTGATATTACAAAAACAAAATTTTCCGATTTGACCATTAAGCATATTGATAATTCTGCGAATTTTTTCCAATCAATTTTTCATCCGATAAATCGTTTTCCAACTCAAACGTATTACGCCAAAACCAATTTAACCGTATTAAACCAATTTACAAATACAGTAGAACCTCGATTGTCCGAACGGGGATTGAGATAATCTGGATAGTGAAAAATCCAAATAATTATGACCAAGACAAAGTTAAAAAATTAAATTATTTTTTTTTTTAGAAAATTTTGATATACATAATTATGCACATAATTATTATTAAAGTATTTTTAAACGTATTTAGTCTATTTTTGGTTATTTGATACTGGCAAAATTTGTGAACGTAACTTAAAATCTCTATAGTAGTGAATTTATCGGTTCCTGAGATAATAATTAATGAAGTCAGAGTTTTTAGCCCTACTTGTGAAAAATTTTCTAGTTTCAAATATTTTTTTAAATCAAATTCTTACCACTTTTTTGTTTGATAGCCCTCACAGTTGTGTCTGTCATGAGTCAGTATAATTTTGTAACTTATTCTTCAATTTTCGGACGCATCTTGAATAAAAAATTATGAAATTAGCTATTTAAAAATTATATATCATTTTTCGATCAATGTGAATAATCGAAAATCTGCATAATTGAAATTCCACTGTGTATATATAAAAAAAATAAAAATAAACCTCTGAAAGTCCCCCATCATCGAACACGCACAACGGCGTACAAAAAAACTACGAAAACAAAACAGATTTATCACACGAACAATAAAAAAAAAACCACACGAATCCGCCCACAGCAGCGACAGTAACATTTAACGAGCATAACCTGCACATCCGAAAAGAACGATAACGGCATTCGACACAGACAACAACAAAAAAAGAGGCAAAAACGGGAAGAAGTCCTGCGGGAGGTTCACCTAGGTTTTTCGCATGAGCGAAAACGGTTCGCGGTTGTGCTCCCACTCGACGGGCACTCGCGAAACCGAGAAAGTCCATTAAATGACACAAACTTTGACACAAGTCACTCGAGACTGCCGTTTTATATGTCGTGTATGTGCGAGAAGGGATCTGGGGGGTGGTGGGTGGGCGCCGGGGGAGGGTCCTGTTGAAAACTTCGATCCTTTTGTCCGTCTTTTCCCATTTCCATTCGATGGAAGTGGTGCGAAATTCGGGAAAGTTATAGTTCTTGTCGCTTGTAGGACGAAAACGTTGCGCAACGGTAACGCGCGTATGTAACGTAACGCGTGCGAAGATCGTGTTTGGAGGCCGCCGAAGGAAGGGTCGTTCGAATGGTTTGATTCTTTTGTCTATCTTTTCCCATTTCCGTTCGATGGAAGCGGCGCGAAATTCGGGAAAGTTATAGTTCTTGTCGCTTGTAGGATGAAAACGTTGCGCGACGATAACGCGCGTATGTAACGTAACGCGCGTATGTAACGTAACGCGTGCGAAAATCGTGTTTGGAGGACGCCGAAGGAAGGGTCCGTTCGAATATTTTGATTCTTTTGTCTGTCTTTTTTCATTATATAATATTCCTGTTCCGATAAAGTGGTGAGAATTCAGCAATTATAATTCTTGTAGCTTTTAGAGTAAAAACGTTGCGGAACGGTAACGTACATATGTAACGTAACGCGCATACTATGCATATGCACGTGACTCTAGTTTTCGAATGATGCAAAGTAAAAGGACGAAAGTTGAATATTTTTTTTAATGTAGAGATGAGTTTTACGCATTTTGACCATTTTGAAATTTCGTATTATATATAATTTTGTTTTATTATATTATAAATTGTTTTTAGATTTTCAATCTCATTCCTAACATTTCATCTTTTCACTTAAACCTCTAAGTTAACTCCTATCATTACTGTTAACTTTTTGACGTAGTCACATTAATTTATGGGACATAATATAATACCTTAACAAAAATTTGCTAATAAAAAACTAAATCAAACTATTAACTGTTAGAAAATGACAATTATCGTCGAATTTTATATTTTAACAAAAAAATCTTACCATTAGTTAAACCATTTGCTATCCACACATTTACCACTTGATATAAGCGTTCAATATGAACCAGGAAATCTGAAAAGACTAAATATACAATCACACGATTTTATTTAGTTGACGCACTTCACGAAAATATGTATCGAACGATTCCGTGCTTAATTAAATATCTTTTAGAAACGTTAACGTGAATTGAATGAATAAACCTAATCGTTTTCACACGAAAAGCACAAATACAAATATACATTGTTATCATTTTTCTGTACTGTTGAACGAACTGAAGGAACGTGACTCGTATAAAAAAGTTCAAAATGGAATTTTCTAATAAAAGAAGAGGTATCTCCTACGATGGAGGAACGAAACTAAAACTATATCGTTTCAATTATTATTTTCTTTGTTCTCCTTTTTGCGCAAATACACCGAAGACTGAGAGAACGAATTAAAAGATTTATATTACATATTTGTGTATAAAGCAATAGGTAACTGATTGAAATTCCATTTACAATTAAGAGGTTTCACTAGTATAAGAAGAAATAATTATTTTTTTGTGCGTCGCATTTTCGATAGCATTCCAACGAATTTTCGAAATCGTGAATGAAAAATTTAATGTAATTTAGAATTATTTTGAATCATTTTTAGAAGTATTGCGATTTGAGAAATACGCACCGTTTATGCAATATGTGAAACTTTATTGCACACAAAGCACTATCCGGTTAGAATTTTGAACGTTGCTCGCAAGAACTGCAAATTCTTAGTATTATATAATAGGTTGTTCTAAAAGTAATGCCTGTTTTTTTTTGTTTAAGAACTAATCATTCAATATAAAAAATATGTACAATCAATTAAATGTATTTAGATGTATTTTGCGTATATTACAATGGATCTCATTATAATACTGTAACAAGTCCATTTTATGAAATAGAACTTATCTCAACATGTAAAAATTGATTAAAACATAAAAGTGTTATTGGGGATCATATGAAACAATATAGGATATATTATAGAACAAAGAGGATAATTACACCTTTGATCCGCGAAGAATAAAAATATCTCATAAATATGTTATAGTGAATCTATACTCCTAAGTAAAACTATAAAAACTATACTTTCACTAATAAAAGTATACGTTTACCAAACTAGTCGGTAAAAACATTTTATCTAACTTCTAATACTTCTCAAAAAAAAAAACTAAAACAACCTAATTTAACCCAATCCAATTTTTTTCATAAATAGCATAAATACAGACTCACTAATAAACCATTAGTGAATCTGTATCATTATTAGTGTAGTGTACGATTAGTAATAATATCCTTTCAATATAACACCACTTACGAAAATGTATTCAGAATATGAAATCCCTAAAATGTTAATGAAAGTATACTTTTGCTGATGATACATTATCGATGTGACTTTAAAAAAAATACTTAGCTATATTGAATTTTAATTAAATTTATTTCAAATTACTGGTTTAAAACAAAAGTACAGACATGACTTTTTGAACAACCAATAATATGATATTATACAAAATGCTTTCAAACAAAGCTCCTATGTGGCTTATGTTTTATATGCGCATGTGTTATATAAGGCGATATAATAAAAGTGGATATATACGGGTGTTTCACTGCATCGCATACGACTTTCATAACTAATGCGAAACTCTATTCAATAATACTTTGTCTTCTTCTTCCGCCAGTGCTGGTTTTGCTACTTCTGAAAGAGCAGTTCTACTCCTTTGCGACTTTCGAAACCGACTGGGAAAAGTTGTACGAAGCGGGGACTGCATAAAAATTTTGAGAATCACTGTGATTTCGTAAAATGAAAATTTATCGCGAGTTTCAAATTTACTCGAAAAAATATCGTTCATTTCGATGAATTACGCATAGAAAGTATTTTTTTATTTTTTTTCGTATCCGTTTTTTACTCGGTGTTTGTTGAGATTATCGGATATCTTTCGACTCCGGACGTCGATGACCAAATTGTAATTATTGTCACAATCAATCGCGATGCACATTATATTATAATTTTTATAGTGATCAATAGATGGGCTTGTAATCGGAACTATTTTTCGGAATCATCTCATTAACAAGAGATTTAATTCTCATTTTCTGGTCAAATGGTTAAATACGACGATCGAGTAGATGTTAAAAACGGAATCATCATCATTACGATTGATAGTCCCCACAACATACCACTTCACCACGAGCTGGCTTGGAAAGTATCATATAATAAAAAGTATTTTAAATAATATTATGAAAGGGCTGTATATTTGCTTTAAAATTTATTGACTCCGACTCCGAAATTGACGATTACCTTAGCTAAAACTTTAACTTCAACTCCGACTCTGACTTGAACGGTTTTAGTAAGATCAAATTTTTTTGCTAACATGTGAAATTGACAGTAGGTAATAGAAATTATTTATTTATTTAGCTCGTATCCAAAAAGACATAGTAGATACAATGAATAAGAAAGAACAAAAAGAAAATGTAAGGAAATACAAAATATAACAATATAGAAAAGACAAAATATACAAAATACAAAAAAATAAAATAAATTTATAAAAAATGAAAACAAAATCGTAATGTTTCAACAGAAGCACTGTCAACAGGTCCAAAATAGATATTGGTGAAAATTAACAGGATGCAGGTCCGTCTTCAGCAAAATTCTCGACCGCAGCTTCTCAAACTTTCTCTCGTGCCCAAAATTTGACGTTGCAGATAATATTTTTCAAGATATTGTCGCGGTCGTTCGAGGGTTTTAACCGCGCCGCATAAAAAGCCATTTCGACAATGTGACGCCGCTCTATAAATCATGCGACATCGCAGTTTAATATTCGCTTTTCATTATATCGGGCCACGCGTATTCCGCGGAATGTCGTGTTATACAGTCTTCCAAAAAACCGCGCAATTTTGAATATATTATGTAATTCATTATAAAATAATCGATTTCCGTCTGTCTATGGTAACTCTCATAGCCATCTTTGTTATTATGGCAATGCTCGATGATATAAAAGCGAACCGTTTATATTTGGAGAGACTATTTGTTGTGCTAATTCTTAAATTTTGTGAAATTTCAAAAAAAAAATATTTTTTTGAAACTATAATTTTAATGTTTATTTACAAAAAATAACTGCAATACGAATATTTTTTATAATGGCATATGTTTAAGTAAAATTTTATTCAAAAATATACCTCAACTAAACTATGTTTAGGTATAATGTTGTTTAGGCGGTTTAATTTATTTTTTTTATAAATATATATAATTTTGTAAATGAATAGATTTTCAAAACAGTCCGTTTTACTGAACAACCTTTATATATCGTCGCTTGGTAATATCAAAATTGAACCGTGTCACGATAATGTACACGAGTTTGCTAACCGTAATATGTGTATTTGATTTTGTATATCATCAAAATTTAAGGACATGTGACTGACTTAATATTATATTTGAATAAACCATTGAACCCTTGAACTTGAGACTGCATTGTTACCCAAAGTCAGTAAATTAAAAATAACAAAGATGAAGAATATGGCTGTTTATTTTGTAAAAAATAATAATATTAATGTAAATATTAATTATTAAAGATATCTATGTACTTTATAGATAAACTAGGATATCAGTATTGACACAAGACAATTTTTTTAAATAAGTCACATCGCATTTCACAATCAAATACGCTTCCTATTATCTATAAACGAAAATATATTTCGAACCAACGAATATCCAACCACAATACTTTAAAATAGCACAATTCGAACTTCAATCTAATACATTCAACATTCTAACACACTCACAAATCAAATAAAACACAACCTCAAACCCATCAAAATAACCTCACAATTGTCACCCATTCCCGACAATGCGCCATGATAAATCAATCGAACGACGTCCGATCGCTCCCATAAAGCGGCCCTCAAACGGCGCAGGGCCGCATAAATCTCCCGCCACCGTTTGAGGAGCGCTGGATCAGGGCGGCCAACGTTAGCGCGCAGTTTCCCGCCAGATTGATGGCTTCCGCGAATTTTGGCGGCTGGTGTCGCGATTGCAGCGGTGCACTTGCCCGTTTCGTTATCTTCCGTTCGAACGAGAGTCATGGGGTTTCTTTTTTATTATCTCCGTAGGTTGGCTACGCCGTTTTAATCCGGGATAACGGACGAGCTGACGCCGAAAAGCCCATTGACCCGTTTTTAACGGACGCCCGTTTGAAACAATGTTCGTATATGGCGGTAGGATCGATTTTTTGTGCTTTATTTTGATGCCATTTATTTTTAAGCAGTCTGTTGAGTATCAGGGTATGTGTTTTGAATTTTTTTTTAAATATACCATGTGATTGTAATGAAATTTGATTCGATTCGACACAGCCTGACAAATTAACGGTTTTCTTTTGTAGTATCGAGCATTACTTCAGACAAGGAAATGCAAATTGATTATAAAATTAAAAATGTATTAATTATAATTACATATATGAAATTTTTTTTTGTATTCAAAAATTGAGCAAAGAGCGATGTGGTCAGTATTTGGTTCATTAGTATGCAGTCCACAAATGCTGCGTATTCTCTAAGTATCTATTGAAAAATCACTGATACTTAATTCATCATCATCATCGTCATCATTATCAACATCTTCATAGTCATCTAATATTTTGAGCTTATTGCAAGCGTTACTTAACATTTAAATGGAACGCTTTCGCAACGCACGTATACAACTTGGGGTTGGGTTAGGTTTCAATTTCGCGAAATTATTTTTGCGTTGGCCGCATTGGAGTATTTTTGTGTAGGAAAAATTGGAGCGTCTTTGTGTTGAAAAATTAAGGCAATTCCAACGTGCTATACAAGTTAAACCGTCATCGGCAATAAAAAAAAGTTAAGCGCCTTCGTGGCTGAAAAAATCAAAACGTCTTTAGGAAACGTGACGATCGATTAATGAATCGGATCGTAAGTCAATGCGAAAACCTCGAACGAAAAAACTTCGAAACTCCACCAACTTTCGCTCCGTCCTAACGAAACAACACTTTCATATGAAACAAACGGCGCGACGTAAATTTTTACTCTTTTTCCTTTTGCATCAAAGGACTTTTGCCTTCACCTCCCGAGCGGGTCCTTTTCACTTTTCGCAAAAGTCTTGCAAACACACAAAAGTCTAAACCGATACGTAAACCGAATTCATGAATCTTCCCGGCCATATTTCTCTCCTCTCGAACACAACGAGAAAGTAATTAATTGAAATTACGTTAGAAATCCGTCGCTTCTTTGTAAGGCACTTGAATAAATCATGTCTCTCGAGTAATTCATTATTCGATGTATAATCTACGGTTCGAATATTTCTTGAGCGCTGAGTCGTTGTTTTTGTGCTTTTTTTAGTTATATAGTGCATATTTTGAAACATTGATGGTGTTGTTACATATTTTCAGAAATAAATGGATGTATGGGGTTGAGATTTATGTTGTTTTTGGGATTGTTTCAAAGACGATGTGAGCAAAAGTAGATTTTAGATGATTTTTATCATTTTTGTGAATGATTTACTATTGAAAATATATATTTTTTGCTCTCGTAACGGCTACAAACTCTTTTTTTATCTACTCGTGAATTAAAATACTCATCGTTGTATTTGCAAAATAAGTTAAAAAAAATAATGCTATTTTAATTTCTCCAAGGACCATATAAAACCAAATTGAAAACCAAATCAAGTTTTCATTCCAATTTCAAAGTATTTAGTAAATTACGTATAATCAAGAGTTTACCATCCGGTACTGATATTGCGGTATCCACAATTCACAAAACACTACAATTTCGAAGTTCATTTCCAGCCGATTTGCTGTCGCAAAATTAAAAATTAATTCAATTTTCGGTACACGCAAAATGCAACTACACCGATTGCATATCGGATAAGAAGGGTAATTGCGATCGCAATTTGCATAACAATGCGTGGCATGCGCTTCTATTTTTCGATATCACAAAATCGAACCTTAAATCTCACTATATACAATCTGCATAGAACCTCTATTACAAATTTCCATCAAATCTGGAAAATGCATTAATTATGATTATTAATTATCAATGTGAGCGTGAATGTGAGATGAGCGTGAATCTTGAGCGTATTGAGAATCAGAAGAGAAAGCTAAATAAATTTAAAAAAAACATATGGCTTTAGTTTAATTATTACGCTTATACGCACCATGGGTTTTTTCCCTTATTTATTTAATAAACATGCCATATCAAGTTTCGCTAGTGAAGCGTCTACATATATTTTTACGCTCACGCTTACGCCCTTAGTTATATTCATCCGACACGTTGTGCACTTTCGCTGTACCATTTGACATTAATGTACCACATTTTGGTGTTACCGTTTTTCAGCAAATGCTGCGTTTTAATTAATGTCACAGCCTTATCATTTCTGTCGACCGGTCCGCGAATTATGAATTCACTAATCATGCGAAAGGACACACCGCAATCAACAACTATTCAAATAATTCAAAACGTTTTCGACGAACGAAACCAATAACGTCAAATGCCTCTTGTAAATTAATTGTATAAAAATATATACATGTATGTTATGCGTCGCTTACAAAATTGCTTACAATTTGTTTGCCCGCTACATAAAAAAGTTTTGTGTTGTATTCGAATAATATGTTTTTTCAAAACTATAAACCTTCATTATTCAATATATGAACTTTTTTATAATCGCCTTAATTTTTATTTGATTTAGTACCTTTAGCTTTATAGATAATTATCAGAACTTCAAACTTAAAAAAAAACTTACGTAACCATTAAAACTTCCACGTCAATTGAAAGGAAGCGGTGTAGAAATGAAGATAGAAAAAAGTCCAATTTTTTGTAAAAAATACACCAACGAAGCGCAACCCCATTATATTATTCGCACACAACGCAATACTTTTTTGCATCGTACGCAAACTAAGCAATTTCGCAAACGTCGTACAACATATACATACACAATCATAATTGAAATATAATATCCCATTCAATGGTAAAAGAGAACTGAAAAAAATGAATAAGAGTCTCATATACTTAGAACATGCTAAATATATAATAATGTGTAGATAAGCATGTATACATGTACTTATATAATATGCAGAGTTGAAGTCCTTTTTTCCATTTACACGCATCCATCCTGTCGCATCAATCATATTACTAATGTGACCCCAATTTTTACACGGCAGTTTTCTGTACCCCTGTAATACACCGAACACATATATAACATATATTTTAATATTTTATCGTATAGTCGAATATTATAAAAAGGATTTATATGAAATCCATTAGCTTTGGAGGAAATAAGGATTTCGTCAAGACTTGATTGAATCAAGTTCTAAAATATTATATATCATACTAGTATATAAGCCCGATGTTAATAACATCGGGATGTGTATGTGTTTATTTTAAAGTCGATGCCCGTACCCGATTTGAATATTTAA
>JAOXNN020000039.1:2438859-2461471 GCA_028571205.2 Hydropsyche betteni | reverse complement strand
GGTCGCGGGCCACATTCGGGACGGTTTTCCATTAACCGACATGATTCGACGATCGGACCGTTGAAACAGGTCAACACACTCTTCTTTTCCCTTCTTTTGCCGTCTTTTCTTCTCGCTCACCTTTGTCAAAGTCAAAGTCGCCGAGATGTGTGTGTGTGTTTTTATTCCGGGCGCGTTTCCACGGAAAAAAATCAACTGTTCTCCTTTGAGCGGTATGAGTCTTTGGTTGTCTTTTGTCTGGGTGTGCAAACTTTGATTAGTATTCGGAATGGTATTAAAAAGTAGTGTGAGGAATGGTTTTGTTCGGAGTGGATTTCGTTATATTTTTTTGTTTTTGAATCGCGTCATACTTTTCACGTCGTTCGCTAATTATTAAAAAGGTCGGAAGGCGCTGTCCGCTTGATTAGCGAGATACGTGGAAACAACGGACGTCCAGAATAAAAAACCAGTAAATAACATTTTATAAAAAAAACTATGTTTTCATTTACAATTCATCTTTTATCCATTATATTTTCTAACAATAAAAAGAAAATGGACTGATGAACTGACGGACTGGAAATGGACTGATTAACTCTGTTGAACAATGTAATAACAAGGAAATTAAAAATTGATCAAGAATAAACTATAGTTCAATCATATGATATACAAACGGTAATATTCATAAAAAAATAATTTAAATATGTTATGCCACATTTTTGTAATAATAAAAATATTGCATTTTTCTTTGCGAAAATCAATATCATCTATTTATATTTTATCCATTTTTTTGGTGAAATAAAATTTTTAACGTCATCTATCAAATATGGCAGTTAACATGTCTTACAATATACCTATGGAATGCTGGGAAAAACTTGCATTGCTGACACCAAAGTGTCGTATGTGGTTAAAAAAGACGATGGCTTAGTTTTTTAAGTCAGAAAAAACTCATTTTAGGAAATAAAAGTTGGGGAGCAGCCAGTTGAAAAATCATTTTGATACGAATAACAAATATTGCTTAAATTTCGCAAAAAACGCAAATTTTTTTACGCTTTTCATAGAAAACGTATCATAATATATACAAATAACTAATAAAATAAAATTCACATTTCTTTCCGCCAAAAAATAATAACAATACAAAAACTACACAAGAAAAAAACCAAACAAAACTCAGCATTCTCCCCACATAAACGCACTCCCTCACATTATTACCGAACGAATTCCATTGAATGGCATATGCTCAATTTTAGCTACAGATATCCCGAAAACAAAAAAAAGCACCAAAAGCGCGCAAAAGAGAGGCACAACCGTCCAAAGCGCAAAGCCCGAGCGAGCGAGACCCGTGCGGCTTTAATGATTTGGCGCACGTGCTCGCGGCCGGTTTTTCCGGTCGCACTTTATCCGGAGTCCGCCGCTTAAATCCGGTCGTCCAATTTATGTTGTTAATAAGGACGAGGCCCGTTCCGAGACCCACCCCTGGAAGTTGCCCCCGCGGCCATCGAAAGGCTTTCGGTTCGTATTTATTCAAACACATACGCGCGCGCGCGGAAAACCGGGTGAAATTTTCATGCCAGGTGGAAAAACCGTATATCCGGTTGCGCGCGGAATTTGCGCTTTTTATTCCTCTTTTTTGCGGTTTTTTTTTCCGCGGGGTTTTCCCGTCGAAGTTTATATCGACGCTAAAGCATTCGCTTTTATAATGCATGGTCGCTATGCGAGCCCTTTGTGTCGAAAATATGTTTTCGTACGCATTTTCCGAATGGCAACACACTCGGGGTACACTATGATCGTGTTAATTTTGTGGATTGTCTTTTCGGGATTTTCATTTTGTTTTCTGTTAGATTATATATTTTTTTGTATTTCGTATCATACGTATTTTTTTAAATAATTTATATAAAAGTAATTATATAAGTATTTGCATAAGGAAATCAAATGTAATCAGTATGATTCAATGTTATTTTTATTTGAATAATATAAATTTTAAACGTGTTTTTTTTGAATTTCAAAATAGTGGTGTTCTACTGTAGAGAATTTTTTCACATAGCGAAAAAATCTGCATTGATATGACAGTAAATCGTGTCTGGAAATTTTCATATTCGCTCGTTATGCAGAACGACGCCTTTTTTATATACATGAGAGACGACGTCCGATAAGAGATGCTCTCTCTTACTTATACTTTTACTCTTCTCGATTTTCCCTTCTTTGCCTCCACATTATTTTCATTTTAATACTGAGACGACGACGTTTTTAGTCGCCGTATAGTTTCGAAGTTCCTTCTTTTCCGAAGCCTTTGTAAGAATAATTTGTTGTTTTTTTTCTCTTTATTATTTTTCATATTTTTGTCACTTCACTTTTAACGGAAGTATGGCTGCTTGAATTTTTTTCCATCGAAAGCTTTTGTGCGAGAAGTTTTCGGCTTCTTTTATTATTTCTAAGACGGAGCTCGCCTTCGATGGAATATGGTTATGAAGATTTTCTCGATCGTTACTATTATATATTTTGTTTCAGAGCACTTTGAATATTTCGAACGATTAAAATATCTTCATAACTAGAATGTAGCTTAATTCCAAACTAAAATCAATACGAAAATTAAATTTTCAACGCCTCGTGGCTTAAATAATATAAATAGAAAAAATGTCAGTTAAAGTAATTGTTCAATAGATAAAGAGCACTATAAAGTTAATTGCTAGAATGCTCCATTTGGAAATTAACACCTCACCCTCGAGGGTTGGAATAATGGTAATTTTTAAATGGTTTTCAACGAACAAACTTCCATACGAGTAAGTAATGCAAATATGTCTTATTTGTTCATAGTATTATGAATTTCAGTTTTCTGAAATGCAAATATTTATTCGGGCATCATATTTACACTGTCTCCTTTCGGCACACATTTATTATATAAACGACGGCATTATATTAAAATTTTGCATTTTCTATATTCGTATTAGAGACAAGCGTTATAAATTTATCACATAGGACACAATGACATCGACCCTTAATTATAAATTTGAAAACAGAATATGTTTTTATCAAATTATAACATGTTTCGTATTAATATGTTCAACAGTTTACTTTACTTTGCGTATGTTTGTCGAGTAAACAATAATTTTAAAATATGCGTTGTACGGTTTGATTTATCATGTTATTTTAAATGTTAGAACAATATGAATTTTTCATAAGAAAATATATTCAACTCTTTTTGAAATTATATTTTGATTTATTTTACATTGCATGAAAATTTATTTTGAGATTATAATAATGAAAAATAATTTTAATAAGGTATAGGTTATGTTAGTGTATATTATGTAATATGAGATGAAAATGGAAATCCTTGATAAAATTAATATTGTATCAATATTTTTTTATAGAATCAACGATTTTTAGTATCAAATGCTTTTAATTTTAATAAAATTTTATCGATGGGTATTTTTTAAATTTTACTTCATTTCATTGAAACTTACATGTATGTTCTTTCAGCAAATGTTTGAATATATTTAAATATTTGTAAAAAGTACTAAACAACCTCTAGCTGAGTTATTATATGTTTTCAGCATAATTAACACTGAAAAATACTTCAAACAAAAGAAAATTATCACAATTTTCCGTCCATTTTAATCACGGAGCCATTATCGAACATTAATTACAACACAAACACAATAGTAAAGCCTAGAAAATTTCACTACACAAAAATCTCTTCCTCCCACCGGCATTCCATTGTCCGTCGCCCGAAAACCTCCGCACAATATCCAGAAACAATTTTCGCATCGAAACACTTAACAACCCGGACATAATAACGCGCCTTCGAACACACCCGGGCATTAAGAGTCCGGGGCATTTAATAACGGGGTCGCAATATAAGCGGCCGGTGCATTCCTCGCCGAGGAATAGCCGCGACACAATTAACGACGTCGTTCCCGGACGATCCCGGGATCCCGGGAATTCAATTTGCATCGCGATCCCGGGTTTTACACGTGTTCGGTTATTGCGAATCGGTCGCCGGGAGGGCGTTAAAAATCGCGCGAAAGTTCAAAGGTTTCGCAGAGCGCTGCGCGAAGATCTGTTTTTGTGTTTGGGATTTTATTGGATTCGGAGGGAATTCGGATTGGAATGAAATTTCGGATGGGTGTTTCTTGTAAGGGGCTTGGAGTTGTCGTGTGTTTCTTAGCGAAATGCGTGTTGAATGTGTCGTTGTTATAGAATGGTTTATTATGTTTGGAGATTTTGGTGTTTTAAGCATTTCATTGTGATACGGAATTAAATTAATTTTAAGCATGAAAAACGGTGTATTTCGAATTAATTTTTGGTATGAAACTATATTTTTATATTGCTTTAAATTCTTTATAATATTTAACACAGTAAGTTTTACTATTGGACTTAAAATTTGAATTGATTTTTTAATAGTGCTTAAGAAAAAGAAACTATATAAATAACTATAAAATTCTTAATCAATTCGAAACTTTTAGATCTGTAATTGAATCTACAAAGTAATAAAAAATATGCTTAAACTAAAACTATCCAAATTATTTGATCATAATCGTATGATTAATATACAAAAAAAATATAATTATGATTTATCGATTCAAATAAAATTTGCTAAAATTTCCACAATTTAAATATTACGCAATAAAAAAGTGTTTTTGCCATAACATATATCATTATTCTAATATTTTTTTCAACTCGAAAAGTTACCTTATCCCATTCGAAGCTCTTTCATAACGCGAACCGGAGATAATCGGCGAATTGTTTGCAAAGGTATCCAGATATGTAAAATATTATTCGTTATAAGTCGCTATCTATAATGGCGTAGGAAGTCTCGAGTATCGAACAAATAAAAAAAAAGCGAAAAGACTATAAAAAAGTTTTTTCCTTGAGCTTTCGAAAGAAATCGAAAACTAATTTTACCGTCCCGAATAAATCACTCTCTAGTAGATTTGCGAGCGTCGTTAAACGGGAGCAAAGCATAATAAATCCATAAAAATATATATACTTTATCTATAAAGGTAAAAGTGTATGATGCGCCTCCTACAAAAACAAACGTCCAACACTCGAAAGAGGAATGGACTTTTAGAGTGCGATTTTTCGATGTTTACACAGTCAATTCCGTGAATTCAGACGTGATATACGCTTTCGCCAAATATTCAAATTTCATTCGAGTGGATTTGTATCTCGTATATAGACGCGACTTTCGCTTTTTTCGCGAATGGCAATATTGTCCTTTTTATATATGTATATGCTGCTGTGAAAGCTTGAAGATTGACGAGACTTAGGTTTCGACAATAAATTCTAACATTAAAATATAAAATTGAAAAACCGTGGAAATATTTATAAGTAGGAAAAATTATTTTTTTTGTTGTTTTAAAATAAAACAAGATTTTTTTAAATTAATGATTGTAAAGAGAAGCTTAGGTTCAATAGGTATAAAAAAAATGAACATATTCATTTAAAAAGTACAATCACAGACAAATAAAACAGATTGGTGTTGGTAGATCTTATCTTTTAAACGGTTTAATAAAAATCCGAAATTAAAACCTTCACAATTTTTACTACATGACAATTGTAAATGTAAGGATTTAAATTTACAAATCTTCAAACTTTCACAACAACAATTTTTTTCCACTAGAACACATAGAATAAAATTGAATTTTAAAATGTACTGAAAAGACAAAAATATATTTCAGCTGAATACGCACTTCTAATGATTCCGAAAGAACGATTCTCTCGGTATGCAAAAAAAATAACATTTTCATACACATATCTTCATCTCGAATCTCAACACTTCATTAATCATACGAATATGTCGCTGAAAAAGGGCGTGAAAATTTTTTTCACGCGAGTCTTATCGAAATCGAATTATCGTGTCACTGGAACGTTCCAATAAACACTATGAAAGGATCTCGTTACGGATCAATTCGAACCAATTTGTCTCCATACACAAAAATAAAACGTATTATAACAAAACGCGATTAAAGTCCTGATATTTGCGATAAAAAAGCGCTTCGGCACACACATGTGTTTTTATCCAATGTAATTAAATACTTGCTAAATCGAGCAAAGGTACAAAAAGGGCCCTATATCCCTGTGTAAACAAGATACCGACCGCTTTCGAATTTCGCGCGTAAAAATAATACACGGAAAACGGACAAACAAATTTATAATTGCGTTTAAAAAAGCAAGTTTGAACAAAAAAGGAGGAAACCCTGGAAAAATGACACGGAACGAAATAATGCCCCGAAGGCTATTTATCGGTATTAATGAAATTTGTTTGTTCGGCGAAATCGTTATTGCGGCTTCATAATTGTTTATCGACGTTTAATTGAAAAAATCTGAACAAATTTTCAGCACGTTATCAAGAAAGAGAGGTTCCAGGAAACATCAACGAGATTTCGTAATATGAGACCCATCTTCTTTCGCTAGAATTCAAATAAAAGAAGGAAAAATGTCAACACAAAATAAAAGACAAATAATTTCGAAAGCTGAAGCGTACTTTCAATATGATACCATCTGATTAAAAAATCAACAAAACGTATTTACAAAATGTTCTGTTGAATTAGTGTTTAATCAATTTGATAGAATTCAGCGTGATACTAATGGGTTTCAATCATAATTAAAACGTTATACGTTTCGGTTGTTGTACAGCAAAAATACATTATCTGATATGACAGCTTAACAATGATAATTTGAATTATAACACAACATAGCAATTTCGTTAGAAACGTTCAACCGAAGACTTATAACGGTCAATGCGGATCATTGCGATTTCATTATTGTTGGACTAAATTGTTTGTTTCGAATTTGCATATTCATAATGCTCGATACAAAAGCAGTAAAGCAAATGCTAACAATTAATATTGTGTAATCTCATACTGCAGTTTACAAATGTTAATTGACATTTTGCTTTATTTTTCAACAGTCATATTGGTCCTTTATCGCTAGAAGGTAAATGACATTAGGAGAAATTCTAACCGATCAAAAATTTTGAATCTGATTGATCTGAGAATTTCAAGATTAAATTTTTAACTGGAATCTCGGTATCCAATTTTCGAATTATATTTTCAGTATATTAGTTCAATTATGATTATTATAAAAAAAATATTGCATAAATTATTATTCATTGAAATTTCGAATTAATATTTCAGAATCCCTATCCGTTTCTAATGCGAGAAATCATTCGAAATTCTAAAATTTAAACATTTCAACCAAATCATTATACATACAAACTACATCATAATACACATTTTATTATAAAAAATATATACACGTATACCCATAAACATAGCACGCGATCCAATTCCCAGAACAAATCAACCGTCAACGTCTTCGGCGCGCATCAAACGGAAAATCGGACATCGATAATTTCACGGACAACATACACGCGCTCCATTGTTACAGATCACGTTTCAGCAACTTTATTCGATTATGATATTCGGGCGAGGCCCTTCGTATTTTATTAGCCGAGTCGAATACGACAATGGCGGGCCCTTCCGCGGCCATTGTCTGCGCCCGTCCGCGTGTCAGCCACTTTCGGCCCTTTTCATGAAATTTTACCATGTCATATTGGACACGTTTTCTCATATTTTCGCCAACCTTTTCTCTATACTTTCGGCGCGGGAAAAAATGGGGATTTTCCGCTGAAAACAATGGTGACACTGGCCGCTATCCGGCCGGCGCTAATCACTGAAAAATTTTCATTGTTCGCTGTAATTTTCGCGATATCGATCGGTGTTATTGATGGAGTTTTTTTTTTTGATGTTTTGTTCGAATGAAAATTTGATAATATTCATATTGAAATTTTTTTTAAACCGAGCGGAAAATTAATTTTCTTTATACGGATATTGAAAAATTGGAAATTTTATGTTTGCATGATTAATTTTGATGTCTATATTTATTTTCAATTTGCGGAAAAATTAAGGTTTTCCAATCGTTGATGTGTTAGAGGAAAAATTATTCAATTAAATATTTTCGTTTACCTTTGACTGTAAATTGAAAATATTTTGGAGTTTTTTAAAAAAATTGAAAATGTGAAAAAATTATTCATTATATTAAAGTTATTTTCGCAGAAAAGGCGATTTGATTGAAACAAACATATTTAATCATGAAAAAATTGGAATATTATATACGAAAGATCAAAAAACGAATTTTCTCGGTTGAGTGTTGTAGAGAAACGTTTTCAAAAACAGGTTATGAAAATCAAATAGTTTTTAATGTGTATTTTATGAAATATGTTTGTTTTATGAAATAAAAAATTAATATTATAATAATTTAACTGAAGCACTGCATATAAATAAAATGAACAAAATTTGAAGCACTTATCGTATCTTAATAATTTATTCAGAATATTACATTTTCCGGGATTCGACTTTTCTGCGATAAGCTGATTTTTTCGAGTTCAATGGAATAAAATAAAATAAATTTGCTTAAATGTATGGCTTTCATTATAATATTATTTATATAAATGTTAATATGATTTCAATAGAAATTCACAAAGACATATGAAAAAATCTATTGGAAATTCAGTGAGATAAAATTTAATTATACACAAAACATTTTTTTCTTTGAAAAAGTATTTCTCTTATCTTGAAAAATAACAGCCTATATTTTTTCGATCGATTTTCATAAATATACAAGCTCAAACATATGCACATAGCAAACGCCTTAATATACTCGACAAACTCTGAATTCGCAGAAAGCAAAAATGAGCTTCCGATTTAACGATTCGGCAAAACGGAAAAAAGTATCGCCCAGATAACGGGTTATATCTAATAAAATCGATTTTTACGTAAATCAAACCGAAACTTTCAGAACTCGATATGTTTTATCGCCGATGTTCCCCTTAGATACTCTCGGATCTCGGGACGGTGAATTTTTTTATTGTTGTTCGGATAAAGAAATGATAATTTCGAGCATACGTAATGCGAAAACCGCTCTACCCATTGGTGCGATAAAGCGAAAGAAAAGGTTGGCGAGCGCTGGCCGTCGGCTAAATTTCGAAATCGTTCAAACGGAAAAATCCCGGGGACGTTAAGGACGACTCTATCTTAGTTTTCCCACCGCTGGCCAAACTATGTACTCTTTTGTCTGTATGTACTGTATATATGTGAAATTAATATGGTTATATGAAAATGGAGAATAATCGCCGTGTATATTAGATTAATAATGTCATCTGTTGTTATAGAAAATTTTTATAAGAATAATTGGTTATGTGATTATTCAGTTGCGTTCGTATATTTTTAAGAGAATGTACAACAAAATTAATATTGGTTTTTGTATGTTTTTGGTGAAAAAATGATTGTTTGAAATTTAAAGTAACGTGTAAACAATAACTTTGAAATAAAAATAGCTGAAGACTGTATTGAATTTTTAAAAAGGGTGAGCTATATATAACGATATTCAGAAAAAAATTTAAACATTTCGGAGTATTCTAAAAATTTATGGTAACGGTTTCGATTTCCTTAACTCCCGATCAACATATTAATGATCGATCAAAATAATTCAATTACTTTGTATCGAAATTTTTAAAAATCATTAAAATTTTATGCCATTTTTGATGTCCAACATAACGTGACAAATTCAAAAATATTAAAAATAAGTTATAGGACTATTCCCGAAAATTGAACCATCCATTTATAACATATTATCATATGTTTTTAACAAATCCATTCCAGAAATGAATTTTCAACATAATATAATATATAAAAAATTTGACATATTAAAAATACTCAAAATAACATTTAAAAAAAGAGTCCAATCTGAAACTGGAGCACACCAAGCTTCCACTCCAATACCAAACACCTCCATACATACCCCATATAACTAAAATCATATAATGCGTGTGTATGTAAGGCGTTTATGCTTTATTACAGAAATTTGGAATGCTATAGCGTCGCCTCTCAAACCCAGCTGACCCATTTTCGAGCCTACCTGGATGGATATGGCGTATTTTATGGTGCTAAAGAGGAATCATATTTCGATCAGCGCTAAATAGGCATACGTACTGTAATGTGAATCGTTTATCGGATCGTTTTATTTCGCTTTTTCGCTTATAAAGGTGTAATACGATTCATTGTCGTTGTTTTATGTATAAAGCGAGGGTGGAATTCGGATAAATTACACATTGCGCGAAGTTCAAAGTTCGGTTTTATTTTTGGGGGCACAAAATAGCTTTTTCATTTTTCAGAAATAGAATATTCTTATTGTTTTTGACATTGATATATTTGCTTTAGTTGAGTGTTAATTAAAAAATTGAAAATGCTGATAGTTTTGGTATATATTAAATATTATTGATTTGTATTAATCTCATTGGATATATTATACATTAAGTAAGAATGTAAACGATAGTGTTAACACGTTGAGCTCTATAAAAGCGTATACAAGGAGTGGCCTAAAGACTGTATGCTACTATCCAGGGAATATTAACCTTTCATTTTATTAAAATCTATTTTATATTTTGGCTAAATATTCATTCGCAAAGTTGAGAAAATATATTAACTTTTCTATCGAAATAGATGCACTTATGACCCGAACTTTTTACAAAAACTATTATTAAATTTTTAATAGAAAATTATCCAAAGACTTTTTCAATTTTTTTATTATTGATTACTCTAGCTTTTTCAATTGAAGGGTATAAAAGTATATTTTGCGGTGAAGATTAACCACCCCTGCTGGATACTATATAAGTGGAGAAGGGTAACATTCTCCGTATGAGTAAAGTATGGGCAAAAGTCACGCGAGAGCCGGACATCCCGCCAAAGCCGGCATCATTCAGCATTAAAAAGCTCTTTGCCTTTCGAAATGGCGAGTTTTTCAAACCTTTAGACGTTTTTGGTCCGAATAATTCGTAAAACGACGATATTCCCGCTAAATATATCCCGAAATATGCGAATCGATCGTTCAATTGTGATACTTTCCACGCGATTCGTGTTTTTGACGTATTCTTAATGGGAATTGTGTTGTTTTTCTTCCTTTTTTTTAAATATGTCAATCTGTATATTCGTTTACCGAAATATCATTGGTTTCGGTACGATTACAATAATTAATCTGCATAATTCGAGACAGCGAATGAATAGATGCACAGCGGTGCCCGCATAATTGAAATTTCCATTCAGTAGTACTACACAAAGAAAATTTCAAGATGGGAAATCTCAGATACTATTCCACGTCCACTTAAATAGGATGACCGAAATGTTCTCAACACTGAAGAGCACACAAAGTAGTGATACACACTTTGAGGCCGACTTCAAGTTCACTCAAACCTTAAATGGTCATCATATACTTCAAGAGCTCCTTTAAATCTATCAAATCGGTTAATGGATATTCAAAACATATTAAAATATACAGAGAACAAATGAAAATCGGTAACGATTTATATTTTTCAATATATTTAGCAGACGTCAAAAAGTCTTCTGCTTGACAAGCAAAACATTCAGAAAAAATCAACAAAGATGAAGCTTCCGTTTCATCAAAGAAGAAGCTTATTTCCCGTGCCCTCATACCGACGAAATTAGCATCATGAATGAAATTGCGAATAATATTGGATCTCCCTTGTATTATATATAATTATTTTGCGTTCAAAGGACGTCGTAATAATAATTTTTTTAATTAATCGAACGGCATAAAAAGCGAATCGCTAATCGAGAGGACATAAAGCCCTTTCTGTTTTGCAATTCCGCTCTGAAAAGTCGCTTCCATTTTTCGAATTGAAAAGTTGCTGATGATTGATTGATGAGCCTCCGGAAAAACATGACGAACAATCGTTTGACGGAAAACCGCGAAAGGGAAATTCCTTTTATCTCCACGACTTGTCCTTGTCAATATAACGGCGCAAAAAGCGAAAAGCAAAAGACGTCCGCCTTTTAAGCGAGTTAAATTAATTATATTTCGATTAATTGCGTGTTTCGACTTTAGAGCGCTTAATCTAAGAAACGACGAACGGGTTAACAACTTAATTTGGGTGGTATATGTTTTTGAGCATGTACACTTTGTAACTTTCAGGTGTTAAACGTGTTAAATTTAGCTTAGGCGTTTCTTTGCAGCTAGTTTTGAGTTTTTATACGGAACTCCGACTGCAGTGTTCTTTCAGATGCTCGGCAGAAGGTGTTTGTGTAAATTTTGTATCATGTTGTTTGCGAGAAAATTGGAAAACTTTTCAACGGAAATATTCATGTAAATTTTTGCGCACACCTCCGAAATTATTTCGCACCCTTTTAGTTCGACTTGCGCAACTCCTTTATTGAGTCGTAGAATAATGAAAGCGTCGTTTATTCACTTTAGCGTAATATTTTCGAGCTGAAAAATTTTCCAACAGAGGAATTACATATTTACCACATCCATTACCGGTTTTGTCATTTTACATTTCCGATGTCCGGAAAAGACGCTATACCCATTTCGGTAGCGTCACGCGTATTCAAACAAAGCATTAATTGATAATGAAAAGGTGACTATCGTATTATTAATTAGTTCGTAGAATTTTCGAAATGTAATCGTCCGCATTAAAATAATTGGAAAAACATAAGTAAATAAGTTTCGGGTTTTACTGAAAAGAAAATTTTAAGATGATATAAAAATTTCGTTTCTAAAAAAAGCCCGACACTATCTGTCAAATCTGACCTTGTTTTTTTCCGCTCCCAAAAGTAGCTAGATATGAAAAAAATCGCATTAAAAATCGAGCTCCGGCGTACAAAGGCAAAGGCTTAATTGACATTTCTCGGGGGTGAAAATTATTATATTTGTGCGATTGTGAAAATAATAATTAGGCTTTTCCGTTTGTTTGCATTGCCCCAAGACACTCTGTGTATATAAATGGCCAACCCTTTCAAGCGAACGGAGAATACAACGAAAACGCCTTTTGTAAAAAATCTTATAATGTAAACTAGAGATAATTGACGCGTCCTTGTTTTCGGGCAACGTCTCGGGGATTTTCTTTATTTTTATTTTTTTGTGTCTCTTTTTGTTTTATTTTTTTGCGGTCATTAAGCTCCACATTCCGCCATTTTTTCTATCGAAACAGTTCCGCGAGGATATAAAAATAAAATTTAAATTTTGGGCCATTCTGCGTGGAATATAATGTTTCCTTATCTAATTTTCGAATTAAGTCTAATCACATCTATTTCTATTACTTTTAATACTAAGTGTTTTTGTTTTGATTAAATTTTTTTGGTATAGTATTAATCTGTTCAGATTTTTTAATAAAAACGTGTTTTAAATTTTAGGAAGACTTTAATTCACTTTACTTCGTGAAAACCCGGATTAAGTTCCACATACTTGTTTAAAATTACACGATTTTCCGGAACAGATGAGCTAAAGTATGCTTTCTACGTAATATGAAATAATAATCTCCAAAAAAAATCTTTCGCTTCAAATAATTTCAACGGTATTTAATTATTCATATTTCTATATCAACTAAAGAATATTCATGTTTGAAGCACATTTTTTTTTTACTTACTTTAATATTTTTTACTAACGGATTCTATCAAAAATCCATTTTAATTACAACAGATGGATATGTTGTAATAAGTTTTTTTTTTATCAAAAATAAATCTTGACGGTAATATCTATTTGTTTGAATCAATGCAATAAAAAAATGTTATAATTATGAGTTTCAATCGGGAGATTTCAGATGAAAATTTGATTTTATTATATTTTATTTTATTATATTGTTTTAAGCTCTTATTATTGCATATTAAAATTACGAAAGTGTAAATTTTATCCTGATGTGATTCCAAAACAGAAATACAATACCTAGCAATGATCAAATACATAGTACGTCTTTCGATTTCAAATTATCATAATACGTCCATTTTTCAAAGAATTTTCACATATAAAAATCAAAAAAAAATTCAAAAACCCATAAATTTTATTCTGTCAATAATAAAACTAAAATATTCAAAGAAGCACCATGCAGAAAGAAGAGAAAGCCCGCGGAACATTTCGCAGAGATCCCCACCCGTTAAAAGGTAGCAGAAAGGGTTTAAAATATTCATCGGCTTCCACATAATGGGCACGAGTTTTTAAAAGCACGTTTCACACCTCAGCAAGAAATTCCGTATTGATTTTCTATGAGGTGTAATGGTAACGGGTGTGGCGGGCACATTGACCAAACACACGATAAGGCTCCGGGGCGCGTCCCTAAACAAGCCCACACTTTCTCCCCTTACCACCCCCTGGTCCTATGGCTTTTCCCGCCTAATTCGAACGCTCGACTTTGAATATCAAACGAATGTTGCGCCCAAGTTGGGCCGGAACACGTCACCTTGTTAGCGCCAAGTTTCCGGATCAAAATTTCAACGTGCAAACTTCGACTTCTTACACTGCCCGTACACTTGTATCGGATCGGGCTTTTGTAGTTTGTGCAGGTGTTTTTAAAGTTCTGAAATAAAAGTGTTTCGGCAACTGTTCGACGGTAACTGACGGCGACGATGATCGGTTGTGAAATCTTCGCGATGAACGAGCGCAACTTTTAACGGATCGTCTGAAGTGGGCTTGTTCTGAAAATGTTTTCCGTGAAATGTAAATGTTGAAATCTAGTTGATGGTTCTGTTACTTATGCAAGCATCGATTTTCGGGTTTTGCGCTGCATGAATGATTCATAGTTCAATGCAAAAACGGTGGAGCTTTTCGAGTTGATTGCGATATTTGTGTAATAAGTTTTATCTCACACGCGACACGCGCGAGTATTCAGTTTCATGAACCTTTTCAACGAATTTCCCAAAAAACTGTCACATTATCAAAAATAATTTTTCACAACACAGTAGCGTCACATATCCAGGGTTGCAGCTAGGTAATAGATAACCTAGGAATTTGCCTAGGGAGGCAGTTTTCCAAATCACCGAAAGTTGTACATATAATATTATATAATAAATTAAAATTTTTGATAATAATTACTTGAAAAAAATCGATCAGTATTAATTAAAAATACATTAATTTTATTGAATTTTTGTTTTTCACCATTTAAAATCGCCTATTTCACGTTTATAATTCAATTTTCTTAAAAACCATTTTCTTTTAAATTCCCTTACAATCTAAAAATTTTAGCTAAAAAATATCTGTAGCTGAAACGAAAAAGAAATTAGAGAGAAAAGGGGAGAGAGAGAGAGAGATATGGAGCTAATAAGAAGCCCAAGAATACTCAAAATCGTTTGTAATTTAAAATAATTCTATGCTGAAAATAATAATAACGATGTATTAAATATTATAATATTCATTTCGATATAAATAATTCAATAAATTATATTCTTTTTGATAGAAAAAATAAAACAGATAATATTTTAAATATAGTTATTATGCATAATCTAGTAATAATACAGTGGGTTGATATTAGATATTAAAAAACTATTTTTTTTGACATAGGATTTTTTTTAATGGGGGAAAGAGGGCGTGCAACTTAAATTTTCGCCTAAGGCTCTATTTACTTTAGCTCCGGCACTGCCCACATCGACAATTAAACGCCACACTGAAAAATGGCAAAATCCTTTCACAATGTATTCGTGATTAATGGGTGCGTGGGCGTTTTATCAGGTGTCTATGGAAGCGTCATCTGCAGCACCAACAGCACTAAATCACCAATTAACGTTAGACGAGAATCAATTTGGATACACAACAATGAACCTGGAGACTGACCGACACCTGCACAAGCAATCCTCATGTTTGTCGATTTTGCCTTGCAAATTGGCCTGAATGTTTCGCCATTGCAATTAAAGACAATCGAATATGTACGGTGCAATTTCACTGACGCTGTGTCAATGGAATGGGCGTCTTTGTTGTCTGTAGGCGTCATTATATTGAAGATTGCTGGTTTTAATTAAGTTTCGAGATAAATAAAAGGCTTTTATGAAAATTGGTGTTTAGTCAAAAATATATTGTCGGCGTTATTATGGGACCTCGATAATGTTTGAAAGCTTTTTAGTAGAGGTTCTTGAATAATATTATGTTTCAGAAAATAATGTTAATGGTTTAGTTTTATTTCAAGTAAGTGCGAAATTAAGTGGTTGTTATGTAGTTGTGATTAACTGTTATTGAATAACTGGATAAGTTGGTTTTCAGTACTCAAATTCTGTATAATAAAATATAACCTTCTCGGAAAAATGTCTGAACTTGTAATTGTAATTGGATTTTTTTCTTCCCGCAGCTATGACGATGATCAAAGCTAAACGACATAAAACCCAGTCACTTGATAAATATTATACGACGGCGGAAATTATTTAATAAGAAATGGTTTAACCAATCTGCTTCATGTGAATTTTATTTCCTTATTCCATACTAAGAAAACACACAAAATTTCTGATACAATTTCAAACGTTTTTCGTATTCATCTTCTATGTATAATATATAAAAATGAATGTGTGGATATCTTTGTTTGTTACCGTTTCGCTCCAACACCGTTCGACCGATCGCCATGAAAATTGGATGTATATGTATTTTTTTTGTGGAAAAGGTTTTTAGCATCATTAAAATAGGGTGACCATATTTCCCGGAACCCAAAACGAGACAGTCTGCAAAAAAATGTTCCCCCATCTATATAAAACAATTTTTTTTTTGTTGGGAATGTTTTTGTATCATTAAAATATGATGACCATGTTTCTCAGAAACCAAAACAGAACGGTTCGAAAAAATTAAATTAAAAAAAATAATTTGTTTAAAATTTAAGTCCCGAGCAATGCCGGGTAGTATCGCTAGTCTTATATAACGATGGTTTCTAATCTTTTCGAATAAACTTTTAATTTTTTATTACTAAAAATATCCACAGAGATTTTATTATCGTTGCATATTCTAACTGTGACATAAACAAAATTAACCACATCACACTTTCGATACAAAAAAAAAAACACTTCCTCACAAAAACTGACATCAAGATCAAGCCCACGTTAAATAATTACACAACCAAGTTAATTTCTACCGAAATCAATTGCCCAGGGGGTCGAGACATGCCTCGCGGATGATTTAATGCGACCTCCGCTCTGAAAAGTTGGACAGTCCCGAGATTTAGATACGACCCCACACCCTGCGAAATCACAAAACAACCAGCACACATCACCACACACCCCCGCACACGTAATGGGAACGCAGACAGGATATATCTAAATAGTTAGCGGTGAGCACCATTGTGTTATACGGAGCGACGACGACAATCCTTCCTGTCGCGGCCGCCCAAATTAAATTGCGCGTTGCCACCCTTCAGCTCCCCACCGACCCCTGAAGCCTTCGTCGTCCATAATAGATCCCCTAACGAGCCGAGCCGTTTTTATATGTGCGATAAATCGACGCCCGAGACTGGATGGCGCAGCATATTTTCACGGCGTTTGTTGCTGCAGCGGGCAAGTCGGAATATCGGTAGTTTCGCGTTTCCGGTCTGATATATGGACGTGAATTGTGTATCTAATTTCCTTTCGGAAAAATTCCCGTTGGGGTGTTGCTGGGGTGGAGGTGTCGGGTGCAGTGCTTTCGGGGTGGTTTAGTGAGCGCGGAAGGCTTAAATGTTGAGTTTGTTTAGTGTTTATCTTGGCGGTGTTGCGGTATTTTCGGGTTAATTTAAAAAATTATATTTTTTTTTTGGAATAAAAAAGGATCATCGTTATTTCGTGCAATCATAAAAGGAATCATTTTTAAATGATATCTTTTATAAAACGGAGCACTAAAATTTAAACATTTTCATAAAACAATTAACAGTTAAATAATTTAATTTCATTCTAAAATAATTATTGCGTTGATTTACTGATTACGCTTTATGTTATTTAATTCCATAAAAATTTATAGATTAGATAGAAAAAATTATCGATAATATTTAAAAACCCAAAATAACAATATTGCCATATGTGATTTTGTAAAAAAACTCGAAAATCAACTGAAAAGATTAATTTTCCCAATCAAAACTAATTTTCGTTATACAAACATTTGACATAACAACTCGTATAATTCTTGTTGTTTTAGTTGTGTAATATACACATATACGATTCCCACTGCAGCTTGTTGAACTAATTTCAAGTTCGTAACATTCCAGCACAAGTACACATATAACACATTGTTACAAACTTGCGGTATTTCCGTAAAATCGAATCGACTATGTTAACTATTGAAGCGCCCAATTTTCAATACCAAACTATACTCTGAGACGATATTCACTTAAAATTTTCGTAACTGAACAACATGCACAAAACAAAAATTCAAAAGTGGTTCAATTACATCGAAATCTTATATTTCAGTTGCCAAAAAATTTTATGCGAGTCACATAAAATTTATGACTGTTATTATTTTTTTTGGTGCTAATGCAACGCACGGACGCCAACTTATCGCTCGAAAACCAACAGTTTGTAATTTAAATAAGTATCGCAATTGCTCGATAGATGGACTCTCTCAAAAGTGACAGTTCCCAATCGCGTATATACTCGGTGGTTACGATATTTTAAATTGGAATCACTTTTTTGATTTGTTCTATTTACCTTATAGATATGTCGTTGAGAATAGTCTCGAAGGGATTTCAGTCATAATAAATATTTGTGTATTTTACACGCGAGTTACGATCTTTCATCAATGAGATTGTCACGTGTACATCTGTTCATCATAAAAAAACCGAGATATATACGCGTAGTCAAGGTATCGGGTACCTTGACTACGAACTGTTCGATACTGATACATTATTTTGTCTCCATTGAGATATTGAGATATTTTTTTGTCAGTAGTATATTTGATTACGAAACAGCGACCTGATTGGTGTACACGTCGCTTAATTTCTTAAAATATACAAATATTATGATTAAAATCCCTTCGAAACCATTCTCAACGACATATCTATAAGATAAATGCAACGAATTAAAAAAGTGATTCCAAATTCAAATATCGTAACCACCGAAATTTATACGCGATTGCGAGCTGTCACTTTTGAGAGAGTTCATCTATCGAGCAATTGCGATACTTATTTAAATGACAAACTGTTGATTTTCGAGCGATAAGTTGGCGTCCGTGCGTTGCATCAGCACCTTTTTTTTATTAAAAAGCGATTTGATATCTGAAGTTAATTTCTGTCTAAGAATTCCAATTCGAATACCGATCCGATATTCCCAATCACATCGGCCGATATATAATACACAAACCTAATTAAGCCGAGTTGCCTTAATTCAACTTTACCGCCATAATTATCCACAGATATAAGTTTTTAATTAGGTTTAGGGGTTAAAAGGGGCGTCGATTATCGCATCGCCACCTTTAGCCCGGGAAAACTAGTACACACCCCCGCCGATAGGCCAAGAAAAGCGGGCCGATATTTCGCTTTGAGCCCGCGGCCAGGGCCGGGCCAGGGAGGAGGGGCCCTTTGTGCTCGTCATGCTCGAGAGCCTTGGCGCTAATTAAAGCCATATCCGGAGCCATATCCCGGGGAGATTCTTCGATGAAGCCATATCGGATAATGAGGAGCGATTATTGCGCGTTGCCGCATCGATGACGTGAGACTGCGAAACTGTTTTCGCTGGTGTCGTTAGGGGATGTTGGGAAAAATGGGGTGGAAGTTTTTTTGGGTCGTCAATTGTATCTACGTTATAGGAGATTCTTTGGTGATGTCGTGTCGGTTAATGAGAAGCGATTGATGCGCGTTTTCGCATTTTTTAAGTGTAAAAAATTGTTGGGAGAAATTTTTAGTCTATGCTATATTTATTTAAGGATATAGTTTTTATTTAATATTTGATTATTACAAATCGATAAAACGAGCTAAGATATTTTACAAAAAAAAATCTAAATGGTTTCAAAACAATGATATAATATTTGATTATGCTAATTGCATCACTTACGTATCTATTAGAAGACATTTTTTTCGCCAATATGTAGCTTTAATATTATATTACATTTCCAATAAATAATTACTATTTTCATTTTTTTATAAAAAAGTATTTTTTTAAGTAAATTGATGTTGAAAATATTGTTTTATATTATTTATGTGATGGATTTGCATCGTTGAACGGTAGTTACCTATCCAGATAACGAATATGTATTTAATATTTCAAGTATCTGCAATATTCAGTTAGAATCGTTTGCAATCAATAAGTTACAGTAAAATAAATAATTCGTAATTTTTTGTTAAATATATTATACATGAAATAAAAAATGGTAGATATTTGAGTTCATAACAATGATAAATGTATACATAAAACACTAGAAAATTTTCTAAGAGATTGTAAAAGGAAACAATAAAGATTGATTCGACAATGAAAGCAAAATATCTAAAATACATGTATGTATAGAATGCAACGAATAAATATTCAAAATGGACATGAATAAAATAAACCTTCAGTAAATATCTGATTTAATGTATTTTTAACTCTTTGCTCTAATTTTAAAACTAATTTTGCGTTTATACTAACAATAAGCTTGACGACGGGTTAGCATCCATCCCAGAAAGTTAATATCACCATGAAAATTCAATATCTACCAGTTATACTATACCACACACATATCACGGGTGAGCAATACGATTTTCTATCAGATTCAAATTTAACGATTAATTTTCGGTGCATTTATACGGCCCTCAAGTTACTCATCATAACGTGTCACACAGGAAACGTGCCAAGTTCACTACGACCTGTTAATTTGAATTCGGGCCACACAACGCGACCCTTTCCCCGCGCCAAATTTGCAAATTTGATTACTTTATGCACAAAGCGACGAGCGAAAAGCTGCGGCAATAGATATTTATTACACACACACGCCAATTCGATTGTCATCGGAAACATAACGGCGAAAATAGTCGTGCACCGCCAATCTCGTAAATGTCAAGGAGCCAAAGAGTATATTGCCCGACTCAATATCCCGGCAAGTTAAAAGGATATTGAGTATTTCGAGACAAAGGCTTCGACGGTACGATTTCAATCGGGCTAATGAGTTTTTCGGGTCTTGGTTGCATGCGTTTGTCAACGTCTGAACCAAGCGCACCTACTTAACCCTAAAACCGCCTTCACCTTATTAAGGGTGCTTATTAATCTTTTAAGACACGCGTCGTCTACTTAGCTATTCTAGCGTGTTTTTTTGTTTGTTGGAATGGTGACTTCCATTACGTATATTAAAGGGAGGTTAACTTTTCTTAGGAGCGGAAGAAACTGTGTTGTCAGCGGGGGAAATTAATGAATTTGTTATGTTCATGCATATTGATGGGCGTGAGTCGGTTTATTGGGTAATAATTAGCAAATGCGTGTTTGATGTGATACTATTGCGAATTGTTGCAAATTTGGTTAATTTGTCTAATCAATGATTCAATTGAATCGATATATCGCTTTGTTAAACGCATTAGTTATTGGGAAATACAATTTCTGAGTTTCGGACGTAAATATGATTTTAACGTCATTTCAGATCTTAATTTAATATAAGAATAAAACACTGAGATACATATTTGAATGATTCAAGGATAATCAAATTTTTTATCGAAATCTCGTTTATATTATTATATTTCTTATGTCAAATGACATAAATAAGATCAATTTTTAAATATGTGAGTGTACTAAAGATTCGAATAATTTTTTAAATTTTATAATTAATCACGGTCATTAAATGAATGGTCTTGTAATATTATATTTAGTAAAAGAAAAATTCAATATTAAAAAACATTTTCATTCTGAAAAAAACGTGCTCACATTTCGGTAGAATGAGAAAAAAATGTTGTACGTGAATGATTGATTTTAAATAGGGTGATGTATAAATTGTTCGATGATGCAGAAAAATAAGTCAACCATCATTAAAAAAAATCGTTGAATTTTATTTTATTGAACCAAATTTGAAACCGTTTCAGGCGGTACAAATAAATTGTGGACACAATAAACGAAAAAATAAATTCAAAATGCTGTCGGCGTTGCAGGTCGGGCCAGCATGCTTCAACAGAGCGAACTCAATTATATGCAGAATTGCGAAAATTGCACTAAAAAAAAACCCCAACAGTAAAAATAACGAAAGTCTATATTTACTACCGGAAAATAAACAGCGACAACACGTGTACGCTCCGGATGAGAAAAAAAGACGATATTCACACCTTGATAGTTAATAGATCAAAGTCGGGGGAAAATTTGAATTTTGGCGCGTCGATTTTTTACATAGCACCAACCGATAGTGGAGCGTTCCGTTGCAGCTTCCGGTTATCAATTTGTCGGTTCCGACCGGAAGTGTAATTGGCTAAATTTCGAGCGCGTGTTCTCTCTCTCTACAAAGCAAATTATGGATTATTTGCACTGTTCGAAAAATCTATTCGTCATGGAATAGTACGTTTTGTATTTATATAATAGATATAACTATAATTTTTTTGTACAGTGGAATTATTTATGATTTCAATTTTTCATTTTCAAAGAGTTCCGATACATTCCATTAATTAATATTGAATAGTTTAAAATTTTATTTTGTGATACAAAACTTTTTTCGTATGGAAAATTTTTATCATACAAATCAATTTTTTTTAAAACGAGTTTTTTATATTTATTAAACGCATAAAAATTTAAAATTGATATATAAAATATAATAATTAAATCAAATATAGTTGAGACCCCATAACAAATATAAAAACAGAAAAATTTGTGAACTTAAAAATGTCTATATTACAGTCGCGGGCCCCCCCCCCCCGGGGGGGGGGGGGGGGGTGGTGGGGGGGGGGTCGACAACACGCCGAACTTGCAATAATATT
>JAOXNN020000039.1:2405559-2438849 GCA_028571205.2 Hydropsyche betteni | reverse complement strand
TAAAAACACAAAAATTTGTGAAATTAAAATTTTCTATTTTACAGTAACCCCCCCCCCCCTCCCTCTAACGTCAAGATAGATTCCACGTTATAGGGGGTTAAGGTTTTTAAATTTAAATTTTTTTTGAAAACTTTTACGCGTTAACTGCTTGGTTAAAATGCATATGAAAAAAAATTGAATTTGAATGCATTTGAATGATATAGGGGGAACGTTATGGGGGGGTTTACTGTACTCTCAAGTGTTTCTTTATACTTACGTTTACGCTCACCATGGAACTACATCCTTATTAAAATTTATTCAAAATATATATAAAACAAAAATAATTCATTGAAACCATACATTACTTCAAAAAAAAACACATCTAAAAGCCTCTTCATTGAAAAGAAAAACCCCTTAAAAGCCATCGCAATCGATTCACCAAAGAATAACCGCGGCGTTTTAACAAAACGGCAAAATTTCCGAAGGCTCCTCGCAGGATCGGAAATCGATAGGGCCGAATCCGAAGAAAGGGTTCGCCGTTAATTCGCAGCCGTTATCTTAGCGGCCGTTATGCAGCGGCACGGACGCTGCAAACGCCCGTATTTACAGCGACAAGAAATAATTTATTTCAATTAAGGGGGGGTAGCTATTTTAAATTGCGCTAGAGAGAGAGCTTACCGAACTCTAATTAATTCAATTATTCAAGTTCGCAATTATCGGGACCGGCCGACTTCTTAATAAATTAATTATCGCCGTGCGTTAATTCGTTCGCTCCAATTTGCACGGCTCGCACCGATCCGGAAGTAATGGGACTTTTTTTAATGTTGGTGTAATATACGTTTCTTAACTGAAAAGTGCAATTTGGGAAAGGTCGATTTGAAGAAAGTTAATTTACTTAATAGGTTTAATTACTTCGATACTAGAAATACTCAATTCTTAGATTACAATTTTGGTTTTTATTAGTCGTTATTTTGACTAGTTCGGAAATTTCAGGATTAATTTTTTTGTAGAAATTCCTAGATTTTATATTTGAGTATTAAAATCGAAAGAAGGATGGCTAATATAATAATCTACTATTATAATTTAATCTAGATAATAGAGTTTGTTTGATTGAATATTTAAGCGATTTTGCGGTCGAATTTTTAACCGGAACTCTTAAAATTATCTCTCAAGATTAAATTTCCTTGTCAATTAAATTTAATAATTTTCAGATTTCACTTATACATAGATGGAGTTAAAAACAAACAATTTCCGAGCAACTTTGTTCCTTTTCTTTTTCACATTTCCAACAACGTCTTCAAGGAAAGTAACTCGAAACTATCTAATTAAATCCACAATATAAATTATTCGAACTAATTACTCAATGTTACTATAACAAACCGTTGAAAATTCTCAGAACTAAACCGTTTCAACGAACTCCCCTGAATTGATCCATTTTTTCAAAAAAAAAAAAAACCTTTTTTTAATACCGCATTCAGGAATTGTTTGCGCAGTCCTCTCGTCCGAAATGAAAATACAAGTTTGTAATAGTGATAAGGGGTTAGTCCTTTGTGACGCGAAAGGGACGAATTGCTAAATGCGCACTCCTTTTTATTAATTATACCGCCGGGTGCGTTCCCCAAGCGTTCATATTTATTACACGGGACTGTTTTGTTGCCTTTTTAGAATTAGACATGTACACGTGTACGCTTTCGGTCGAAACTTTGTTACGACATTACAAAAAATGCGAATGAATAAAATATAACGGCACGTACCGGAACCTTTTTTTCGACCACATTAATATTAATGTTGTGAGTGTTACTGTATTCGATTAGTTGTTAATGAAATTTAATTTTGTGAATGAAATGTGTTTAACTAATACTGATTACATGTTAGTATCTGTAAACGTATGTTTTTGGATTATTAGCGTTGTTAGTGTGGAAGTATGGTGATTGGTAAATGTTGGGTTTTAATGAAAAATCTTGGTATTTAATATAATTACATGGGTGAAAGCTCATGAACTTTTTCATTTTGGCTTTTTATTTAAACTTTTTTGATAAATGTTATGATTTATTATCATCAGATAAAAATGGTGAAAAAGTGAATGAAAATAAGAGTATTTTTTGTATTGCAATTTACTATTTAAGTATTTGTGTTCCGAAATTTAAAAAAAATATTTTTCTTACATAATTTAGCTAATACTAATTGTATATGATATTAATAGTAATATATATCATATACACATCTTTCATTCAAACTTTTACACTATAATAAATACCAAGATTTATCAGAAAAACCTAATATTACCAATCTTCAGACTTTCCCAGAATCATTTAAATTACACTACCGAAAAAAAACTACATTCCATTTAATTTTTCTTAAAAACGAACAATCAAATAAAAATCGCTTTCAAATTCATATCAATAACCCACAAAGCATTCAAGAACACTTCAACCGAAACATTCGAAACCACAAAACATTTAAAAAGCCACCCCCGACGTTTCACAATAGCCAACACAAAATTTCCAAGTCAGCTCGCGTATGGGGATTGGTAGCACTGCGGAAATGGTTGAGCCATGTACCGGGGGGCGGGGGGTGGCGGCGGTCGGGCGCCAAATTTAAATTTGACGCAGTGGTTCCGCAGAAGACGGGCATCCGTAAAACCAGATCAGATTGTCCTTCATTTGAATGTCGAGGACCCGAAAGGATTAAGAGCGGATCGCGCACTTTATTTTACAACGTCCTAAGTCCGCGCGGCGAATAATCCACAAACTAGGGACTCTGAGGATAAATTCGGTGTATAAGTTGTGTGTCCTTTGTTGTTGTTGTTGTTGTTTTGTTTTGTTTGTGCTTCGATTTTATGTGTGTTTTAATATAGTGAAAGCGATGTATCGTTTTGATTTGGATAATTCGGTGTTTTGATGAGCTTTGGGAGTTGGTGTGTTTTTTTGATATTCGTTAGTTTAATCTTAATATTTAAAAATATTTCCAGTAGTTGTTCTTTAGATCAATTTGAAGTATTATATAAATTTTAGTGAAAATTATAATATTTTGGATGATCAATTTTTTTTTATTTTAAGTTTTATCAGAAAAAAATTGACGTGTTAACAAAAACGTTAGTTGAACAAGTAATTAAAAAAAAAAAATTCACCAAAAAATAATAATAATATACCATTTATGATGAAGCAACTATTAACTCGCCATAAAATAAACATTATTGACTTTTATTTATAAACAAGTCATTAAGTGAAAACACTTGATGCCGTTAAAATAATTACACTCAGAATATTTTTATTAGCATTTTTATCTCAATTTTAACTACTTTTGTTCATACGAAAAGAAGTAATATTATAAATTGAAAAATGTTTTTTTGTTTAAGAAAACGATGAAAAGTATATTAAGATATCTTTCGCAATTTTTCCTAATGCCATTATAACTCAAATTCCTCTTGAATAGGTAATAATATATGTGTTTAATGAATATTTCTAGAACAATGATGAAATATCTTTAAATTCCTTTCATGTTTACAAAATGGTGAAAATCGTAGTTTTACTAATTTCCTCATACATAGCTGACCATACTATTTACTTTCATAAATTGACTTCATGCACTATATGATAAAAATCATAAGATTCAAAAAGTTTGAAATATTTCCTTTATAAAAAGGGAATATTTCCTTTTCCTTTATCATTTTATGAAAAATAATGACTAACACAATTGTTTCCTTTGTATTTTAAAACAACAAAATTCAACACAATTTCAAATCAGAGATTGTTTTATAAATCCAATAATAAAACAAAAAAACCCGAAACGATAAATTTCCATTCGCAATAATTGAGAATCACTGACTCCGGATCGAAATATAAATAAAACCCTGAGAAAATCCTCAATTTTCACAACAGACCATGGTTTTGATCGAATGCGCATTAATATCGCTATAAATCTTAGTATTTATTGTGTTAATAAAATTTATTCGGAATCTGAGCACAATGCAAAAGGGGTGGGCCGGTGGAAAATATCCTTTTTTTTATTTTATGATCCAATAAAACAGGATAATGAATAAAAAAATCCTTTCGGCGTATCTATCGGTTTCGTATATTAATGCGGACGTCGTAAAAATATACGATAGCCAGGGGCATCCAAGTCTTGACCTTGCACGTTAATTTTTTTTTTAAATTAATTTTGATATATTCAACGATTCTGGATTGAATAATCCGACATTGGCGCGAATTTATACAATGCGCCGCCTTAATAATATATAAATAATGGAGTGAAGTTTAATTGTCTTGCGTTGGAGTTAATTAAGCTCTCGTCGATGGATCTTCTGATTATAATAATCGAGTACCGGGTGGTTAGTCGGCATTGTGCTCTCAGGAAACACAATTAGAAGATTAGGGCACCGCAATATGGACGTGCCGACGAAGATGTGGGTCCCCTGTGTCGACAACGATTGTATTACAAGCTAGACCCCTTAATTAAAACACCTGGATTTATGTGCGCAACGAAACCATTCAAAAATCTTACTTGATATCACACCGTTGCTTTATTCAATGAGGCTTGTCTTTTTTAATTAAATAGATTCCAGTTTTGTTGAGTTTGATAGTGAAATTGGTGTCGTTTTTGTTGTTGCAGTCTGTGTAATGTTAGCGTGATTGCAATATCAAGTTTTGATTATTTTTGAAGAGTCTCATGATGTTATGCTCTTAGGGATGGTTTTACGATAATAAGATTTTTGTCTATTTAGTTTGATTTTGATTAACTTTTACAATTTTTAGAATTGGTTTCTTAGTTAAAAAACATTATCATATGCAAACTATATAGTGTGGAAATGACGCTAAAATGTTGAGCATTTTTTAATATCAAAAAATTAAGAACTGAAATCATTCATTCCTAAATAATATTTACCTAGTATTAAATCTATCTAAAAACCAATTTATATTTTGATAAGCTATAACGACCATTATTTGAAATTTGAAAAAAATCTCTTTTGATTATTTTTTACTAAGCATAAATAATGAAAATATAAATAAAAATCGTCTTTTCTAAGTAGTCTCTGATCTCATTTATATATCAACTACTCCCTGGTCGCTTAACTTTAGTGATCGATGAAAACTAATACACTTGATAAGACTTAGCTATTGATTAATAAAAATAGCGTATTAGCTACGATACAAAACGAATTCAATCTTCCCATGAATAGCATAAAAGAATGATATATTATACATCGGGAAAAGAGTGGTTCGTATGTCAAATTATATTATTCATTTCATTAGTGGTTTACGGTCGTTCCGTGGGAGCGAAAGACGAAAATAAAAGCAAGAAAAATTCGTGATTTGCGAAAATTATCCATGGCTGGAACTAATCAGAGAATGGATTTTGTTAGGGGTCGTACACCTGTGGAGCCGCACCCTCGATTACCACCCCCATACAATAAATACACCACACATAACATCAAGCCAATACCAAAGAAGCGAGACTACCCACGTTTTTATACAAAACCATAAAAACACGACTCCCGCCCTTAAAACTGATTCATCACGATTAAAGCGAATTAATTTTATTATGTTTACGGCCAAAATGGGATATTATGTTGTCATAGCCAACCCTCCAGCAAACCTTATCTTATCCTCTCCAAATATACTCTCGCAGAGTCTTTACACTTTTTGAAAAGTCTCGGTAATAATATGTAGGTTCGTTATGGGGTATGGCTATGGGGTTAAACACCTTATGACAGCCGTCTGCGAAGACACGCGAGCCCCACAAATATACAAAAATGCGGAAAAAAATTTCCCATGAAAAAATCCATTAGCCGTCGAATTATCGTTACGGAAAATAAATATCGTGTGTTTGTTCCTATTTTTTTTATTTCGACGGGGAAAATGTATTACGCGCTGAAATGCGATCTGTATCGCGATTTTTTATTTATTATTATTTTCCACTATGACGTGTTTTATTAAAGCGCGATTTTTATTAGTATATTCGGTGAATAGTTTCGTCGCTTTTGATTTTCACACAATTTCGTGTTTTTCATATTGAAAACGCTATCATTGATTAAAATAAACATGCGTTCTCTGATTCACACAATACTAAAACTGAATCGTTTTATACTTTCAATCGTAAAATATAAATTAATTTCATTTCCAATGAAAGTAAAAATTTATTAAGTACAAATTGATAGTTTTAGCTTTACAAATTTATCAATATCGCAATGAAAAATGTGTTTCATAATTTCTTTCATTTCCGCTTCGTACTAAACTCCTCTATAAAAGTCTCACTTCAAAAATTATATCGAATCGATATAATTTTCATACAAGACCCATACGAATAATCCCCGAAATTTTTGCAAGGACATATCTCGCGCATAAATCTAAGGAAGCTCGCAATAAAAAATAATTTATTAAGCAGACAGATCGTATTAAAAATTAATATCAGAGAAAGGCGCGGGCGTAATTAACTATGAAACATTTAAAATTCGTAGATTAAGCGATAGTATGCAAAATTTATTTGACATAACCCTTGTCGGGGCGATATAGTGTGTCTCAAAAATCCCTCAAGGGTGAGCCAATTTGTGAGATTACATCTATCAGATTTTCGTCGGCGTATATACATATGCGTATGCGAATATATGTGCGCATCGTAAGGGTCTAAATTCGTTAATAACCGTTTGGGGCCCGCGGCGGGGTCACGGCGAGACAACGGGCTTATGCTCCGTGAGCCACCCATAAAACGAAGAATTAGTGTCGTCTTACTAGATTGCTTTATGGGGATGACACGTTGACGTTTGCCTCTTTGATTACATGGGGTGTATATTGGCGATTTGTAAACATCGAAGTTGTAAAATCGCAACGTAAATGGAGAAAGGTATATACATTTTTGTGAATAAGTTGATCTATTTTGGTTATGTTATAAAAAATTTTGTAGTTAATGTTGATTTTGTTTTTGGGGTATAAATAGGAAAAAATCATATGAAAAAATTATGTTTAAAAATAAAATCTGATCATATGCGAAAACTTATATCATTCTTATAAATTTTCGAAATTTATATATCTCATTTTTTATCAGAAAAATCCAACTTTTTAAATATTCTAGTGGTTTTTTTTTCTGAAAAAATTTCCTAATCACAATTGATGTTTTTAAATAAAAAATAATATCAATACGATAATTTTCACTAGTTTTTTTTTTTAAATAATTATCTTATTATGGTAAAATCTTGGTTCTTTCTATCATCTTATCAAAATTTATCAAAAAAACCGTATTTTCAATAAAATTCTGACTAAAATAATATAATACAATATAATAATAACCGCACACAAATTTTATCTAACATATTATATAATATATACATTTTTATGGTCAATGATGAATTCATATTCTGCAGAAAAATTCGATAGTAGATTTTGTTCATCGAGGACTGTGAATATTTTATAGAGAGAGTTGATATAAAGAAACGAATTTATTTTTTCAGTTAAAAAATTGTCATGTGTATCACGTTTCTATATCATTTCAAGTTTTTTTTATCGTTATTTGTTTCTGAATTCGTTAAAACGTTTTAAATTCATAAAATCCGCATGGATTTACTCGCGTACATAAAGCTGAAAAAAATTATGATTCATTTTATAAAAAAAGGTATTATTATAATACATAGTCTCTTCTGAGAGTTTCAATTATTAAATTCGATATTTATTGTGTTGTTGTTCTGCAGATTGAATGGATATTTTTCTTTCGGAATATAATGAAGTCTGGAATGCGATTTTTTTTTTTGTAAAAAGAACCAAATTGAATTTGCCCTAATGGCACATCGCCACTCTCACACCTGTGTATTTTATCGGTGTAAATTTTTTGAAACACGATTTTGTACATTAGGGACAAAAATGGAGATGCATCTAGTGTTTTTAAATTGGATTTTCCGTTTTCTTCTTTTTCGTTCATATGAATTCTGTCAAGCAGAATAAAAATATTGCATACGCGCTATTTAAAGGAAAACTGCATATATTAATATAATATTATATATGCAGCTAAAACTGAAATTCAATTATATTGGTCAAAATCTAATTCAGAAATTCTATTCAACTATTTCTATAATAATTTCATAAACGAGCTTGTGTGTTTTGAACACATTAATATTATACATAATATATTACAATTCGCGTTTTCAGAATCAGTTCAAATAAATTACCTATATCGTAATTTAATTATATATTTATATTCCATCAAAAACAATAAGTTTTGATCAACAAAATTGTTACATTCATATTAATTTTTATGTACTAGTTAAATTTCAATATTTTAATATTGAACCGATAAATTTAAATATTGGACCGAAAGTACTAATTACTACAATATTTAACGAATAGGGGATACAAAGTTTTTAAATCTAATAAAGTAATAAAGAAATATGTTTTTTTTTTATAAATATAAAATTAATATAACGGATATATACACATACCAAGATAACAAAATATTAAAAAAAAAATCTCATCACTCTGCACCCCCACCCACATTTTCAGTAAAAAGGAAATGGCAGGAAGCGTCTGAAATAGGATCTCTAAAAAGGTGGGACGCTAAAGCAACTTTCTCCTCCTTCCGAATGATGGATAGGAACACAATAAAACACAAAGCTCCCCGTCAAATAAACTCCACCCACCCGTCGACGCGAAATTGTTTTGATTTAATTAAAAACATATCGCCAGTCGTTCGCCCCGACTTTGCGCTCGCCATTTTAAATTCGCGGACGGGAACAAACGGCCTCAAATTCAAACTATGGACACGTACGATGTATAATAAATAATACGTCGCGTTCGGGAAGAAAGGGCGCAAATTGTGAACGAAAGATTTTGCGGAATGGCGTACACGTGTGAAGCGCACACGTTCCGCGAATGTCTGCGTTCCGGCGGTTCCGCTAAGCTGATTACAAAACGTTAACGTTATATCAGCGCCTCTCAATTTGGCCGGGGATCGTACGAGACGGTTTAATATATGGCGAGGTGGAGTTTTTTTCATTGGGGAGGTTTGAGGGGATGTTGTGTGCGATGGGAAAGATGGTCGCGCGTTGGGAGTTTTTAGCGCCATCTATGTGTTGGATTTGGAATATGTATGGATTGGTGTTTTTCTTTTCGATTTCACCTGATCTTTATAATTCAGGTTACTAGTTATTACCTCATATTATGATACTAACCAATTAAATTAACTACATGTATTCTCTCTACAGCTGCAGTCATAATCCTTCTTTCATTCATCATCTTGGATCATTCAATTCGCTTTCGTACATTCTAATATATCCTAATTCTTAATTTTTATTCATTTGAATCAGATATTTCGTTTATTATTTACAATCAAATATTATAATACACAGTTAAATACAATAATTATATGATCAAATATCAAACTAAATTTAAAGTAATTAAAGTAAATATAAAGTTTCTAGTATTGGTCCGATTTCAGAATATGGGGGCCATGATGATCATGTTCATGTACTGTATTATGTATCGCTTAACTTTAAGAAACGGTATAAATTAATATTTTTTTGAGGTTAAATCTTCGACGACGAATAACTTTTATATTTAGAACAAATTAAAAAACTTGCGTTTAATAGGTTTTTGTACAAATTTTTAAGCACTCTTTTCATAAATGTTTCTTTGAAAAATATTTTCAAACGAATTTTATACTTCATCAATAAGAAAAATATTAAAATTTTAAATCTTTTTCTCTTAATTTCTTTTCTCATGCACAATTTCAAAAATAATATTTTCTAAAAAAAACAGTATTGAACAAATAAAAATAAAAAATATTAAACATAAAATCAAAATCATAAAACCTGTTCGAAAAAAAATCTATTTTCATCCATTGAAAACGCATATCAAAACAATCCCCATCCCAAACGTATCATCAACATTAAATTCAACAAACGAAAAAAAAACCACTTTTCAACTGCAATAAAATAAACGTGTTCAACGCACGAAAATAAAACAACGCGAAGAGAGCAAAACTTGTTGCTTCGCGAAAATAAAAACGTGCTGCACGACCGCAGTAATCTGCAAATTATGCCGATTATCCTCAATGAAATATGCGCGAAAATTCTCCCTTTTACACTGGAGTTTTTTCGCAGTTATAAAAATCGGCGATCTGTTACCGAAGAGCAACACACCCTTTATAATACATATAAAATGCGAGTCGCGTGTAACCCGACTCCTCCGGTCCATGTTGTAAAAGCTCTTGTCGAACTATGCCCCACACCAGGCCAGAAATTGATATGTGATTCGTGTAGAATTTGCGTGTTTACTTAAAGGGTCGGAAAACGGCTCGAAACTTTCCCCATTTTCGATAAGTGAAACGCGACAGTATTACCGTAATGTCTATATTTATCTATTATGTTTTATGTGCGTGTGCGCTTTATCTGGCTGAGAAAGTGGTTCCGTTTTGTTAACGGGTCGAAACGGATTGGATAGGGTTGTGATTATTTTGGAATTCTTATCGTATGCAATTTATATAATGATAAAAATTTTGTGATGTTTCAAAGACGTTCCCTTATCGTATTTAGTTTCAAAAGGTAGGTTGTTTTTGAGAAAGTCGAGTATGAAATGTTTGCAATATGACTTGTTAAGAATCTATAGTAAGATTGTGAATCATTGTAAATGTTGTATTAATAGAAAATTTCGTAAAAATGAACCAATTAATTAATAAATTTATAGTCTAATATTATGGAGTCAATCAAATTAATATTTTAGTACTCAAAATCCTATAACGGATGTTATAAAGGGTCTTTCAATAGGGATGCTCGAAATTTGTATGGTTATGGCAGCCATGTTGTTAAGATGATATCTGTCAAATTTTTATCAATTGTTTAGTGATGTGCGGCAAATCATCATGGAAGGTTATAGCATGTAACAACATGTGCAAATCATCAAATTTTATTATAAATCTATCCCTATAAAAATACCTTTTATAATTTACATACAATAATCAAGATAATCCAAATATTTCCATTTGAAAATCATCCAATAAAATTTCAATTCGAAAAACAAACAGTTTTCATTTATTTTGTTAATAAATACTCCATCCGATGCAACTCAAAAATAAAATTTCATTTGCGATTGAAAAAAAAAGTGAAATAATCGAATGTTTAACGTCCATAGGTATTTCGATTCAACTTGAACAACCGCAGGCTCTATTCCCGGTGGACAGATAAAATTAGGAAGTGGACTGCTATTAATTGGTTGCGGACTGACCAGAACACACCGAACGTTCGATTCAGACTCAAAACATACGTGCGCATCGTTACATGCAATTTATTCATTGGAAAATTTACATTTGGATCTGAAAATTACCGTTTTGCACTTTTATAACCCTTTAGTAGCACGAAGCGAATTTTCAGACTTTTCACGTTATTAGAACGTTCGATATATAAATAGACATGTTTCATTTTGTGTATTAAGTTGTTTGGAAAGAAATGAACATTATTTTATTAAATATAAAATGATTACAATAAAAAAATGGAATCTCAAATGATGCAAAATATATCTTTTTTATACACAATTATAAAATTGAAGAATTTTCCTAATCACACAAGTGAGATATATGGATTTTATAATTGTAAATGTTGTATCGAATTAATAATTCTTCGGAGTGCCCAATATTTATATGAAATTTTATTCAATACTTAAACTTTTTGATTCGCGTTTGATAATGAGTCACTAAATATAAATTATATTTCGGTTATCAGATAATGAAGCGCCGTTTATCGATTAAAACGACATTATTAATATAATAGTTCTATTAAATTTCAGCAAATTGAATTCTGTAATTATCGCACGTCAAAATCAGGTAAAAATAATTAATTTCAACACTTATTTCAAAGTGATTTACTGTCGATCATCGAAGGATTTCCAATTAAAAAAAAACACATATAGGAAATAGGATTGTAGCAACAAATAAATGCCAAGAAAACGGGATCGGCAATAATGTAACGAGCAAGCAACGTATAGGGTATGAGGTGAGAGGTTGTTTGTTTTGATGCCATTAGCGGTCGGGAGATTGACGCCATTAATGAAGTGAATCTCGAGAAAAGACCCCCATTGATCTGTCTGCTGATCTCCGAAAGCAGTTTAATTGAAACGAGTATCTTTTCCAATTTTTACTTTCACTCTCTCTCGTTCTCTTGACTCCTTTTCTTTTAACCCTCTTGTACGTCTCGTGTAACAACCTTTGTTCCCGATACGATATAACACTCAATAGTCGATTCTTATATAACATTTCATGTAATATAAAGTGTATCGTTTAATTTTATTGTATTGAAAATTGAATATTTTATTCCATTAAGTGTTTTTCGATAACATCGTTATCAAAAAAAACGATCTATTACGTCTATTAAGTATCTCAATTGATCATTATACTATTTTTTCATATATATAATGATAAATGGAACGTTACAATTTATATTTGCCTTTATAATAGATGACATAAAAGCTACTGTCATATATTTTCGTTTATAATATATTTAACTTACACGCGGATTTCAATTGAAATTATATCATAATAAATGTTGGATCAACTCATATAAACACACTTGCACCCATTTTTAATATTATATTATTTTACATATATATATATTTAGGATGTTTTATTTTTGAATATAATATATAGAAGTGATTGATACAATAACATGATCACATGTATAAGATTAGTAGCAAAACCTGGTTATAGTTTATAGTTATAGCAGATTATAGGTCATAGGCCACATGTCATAGGACAAAGGTCAGAGGTCACGTGTAATCCATTGATTATTGTTACAGGTTATGGGTTATATGTCATAGGTTATAGGTCATATGTTTATTGGCTATAGGTAGGCAATAGGATATAGGTCATAGGTCATATGTTACAGTTAATAGGTTAGTATCATAAGTTATTAAATTAATAAAAAAAATTGAACTATGTAAATATTTATGTTTTAAAAAATAATAAATAAATATAATATTAATACCATAATCTTCTGAAAAGCATCAAACTAAAGACACGGAATTACAATCATCCACCAATTATCCATTTGTCATTCAACTTTAATAAAATTTCAGATAATATATAATTTATTTTAGCCAAGCCCGGCAGACGTTGTCCTGCCAGTCTGTATTATAACAGCTTAATATGATTTTAAATATTCAAATTATTTAGAAATCATCTTCAAATTACTATGAATGAAAAAGAAAAATGTTAAGGTTTTTTATGTTATATTGAAAAATTATCTATAAATTAAACAATTTATAAAAAAATAGTAGTTTTAATTTTAAAATAATGTACATTTCTCAGGTTTCAATCGGCAACCCTAAAATGGCTTTTCACCCATTAGCGCCAATATTTTCCGAAAGTCGCTTCGATTTTCCGGGGAAAAAGCAGCCAGCTTCCGGTCTGCCTGCATAAATTAATTAGGGAAGGCTTCGTTCTTATTTCCACCATGTCAGCCGAACTGGGCAATTAAGTTAACCGGCCTGTAATTGAGAGGACATTTCTTTCCATGGCGAATGCGGGCCGACGGCAAATGCGGCTCCATTTCCTTTCATTAGCGCTCGGACACAAATCGCCGGGAAATTTTTAACCGGATCATAATGGCCGAAATGGCTTTTAAGAAAAACGTCCCGAGGAATAATCTGAAACAATCAAATGTTCGTTTCTGCGGAGATATCGGCCTTTCCGTATTGCGACATTTCGACGGTTGTGGGCGGGTGCTTGAGTGGTCTTGTTTCGTCGGTTTGAATATTTGAATAACGTATATCGATGTCTCGTTATAATATTTGGTTAATTTCGTTAAATGCGATGTTTTCGCAGTAAATATGTTCAATTTAAATAATTAAACACGTAAATTTTCTTAATACGCGTTGATGTTATATTTACAGAACGCTCTTGTGTGTGTGAATAATTAATTTGAATGAATCATCTTTTCACTCATATTTAAGCTTGATAATATTTTGTTTACGCTATCGTCGTTTGAAATACTAAAGACGATTAAAAAAAAACTCAATTTTACTATAAAATACGTTTATACTGTAAATATATTTTTTTTAATTTAACATCACACAAAAAGATTATGTCATATATAAAACATAAATCTTTAAATATTATCATATTTATTAAAAACTTAGTCGTTATATCACCCATTTTATATACAAAATATAGATAAGAAATGTTAAAAATTTAACTAAACTCCAATATAAAATATTACCTCGATGATCGTCATACATCAATTATATGATTCATCTATGACATTTTGCTATTTCAAATTATGCATTTCGATCGAGTGCATGTTGCATCCAAGCGAATGAATTATTTATCGCGAATCGGATCACGTAGATGATAATTTGATGCAAACAAAGCACGTTTAATCACCATTAAAATTTTTGATTGGCTTCGATGCAGGTGATCCAAAAAAAAAATACTATTGCAGATCGAGAATGGAATTGGATTGTGGTGATAACTAATTAATCGATTTCAAGATTAAATTGATCTGTTATGCACCAGATGCGCTCATTGATGCAATTTTATGGTCAATCGATCACGTTGTATAGCAAAGTATGTTTTTCCGAATTTAGTTTATCGAAATATATAAACTACGAATATGGTCGGGTACGGTGTATAAACAAACGAAGATTTAGAACAGTTTTAAACGATACGGAAAAGTCTTATCGTAGATTTGCGAAAAGTCATCTGGAAAGTTCAAAAGGGTCCTTCGCAAAGTTTTTTTTCCACTCCTATACTCGGGGGCCGTTTATGAATTTGGAAAAGCGCAAAAAAAGGTTTAAAAGTTCTCAAAAGTTACCGCTCCCGTTTGTTTAACCATCTGTTGAAACATGACCTGGGGTCAAACGACAGGATGAAAGCGAAACAAATTTTTATATTCCCGGAAAGAAATCGAGCCCCAATTTTCTTTTTTCATAAATTTAACGGAAATCCGAAATATATGAAATAAAATTTCCAATTCATAATAATTGTGAATATCAATCGAATCAAACATGATCGGAGCTATACGATACTCACGTGCGAATTATGCACTGAATGCATCCACCGTGAATTTGCGAATACGTGCACAAACAATACTTTCCAATGACGACGCCATATTAACATATACAACACACACGTCCCTTTTATTACGATAAATATAAAATTTAGTGCGGCTATAGCGGAGCTTCGAAAGCTCTGATTTATCCTTGCGGGGAACGAACGTCCATGTTCCGTCGTAAACTTTTTAGCTTTTTCAATCGCGTCACTTACCCATGTCATTTTTTTCCGATCCGCTATTCTCGACCATCTTTTTTGCTATGGCCGAACCTCCTCTTTCGGACGAATGCCGAAAATTTACATACACTACATTTTTTTAGGAGCCTAATGTCTGGGGGTATAAAGCACAGGGCGGTACGAGTTTGCAAAAATATATAATATATTTTTGAAGCGAGAAAATATCGGAAATTTGCTACGCAATAACAATATTATTGTTTATTAATGTAAATATTGTTTTTTGTGTACTTGTATTTGTTTTCGTATTAAGAGGAAGATCAAAATGATTTTTTTCCCTCCGTACATTCTGTCGAGTATATGTAGCGTAAACAATGCCCGTATTATACGGTAATGTGCGGTTGAGTTTATATTATTTTATATATATTATTATGTTAAAATGTTCCGATAAATATTTTTTTCTTAAGATGTTGTGAATGGTGCTTGAAATTCTAAGAAGTATCATATAAAAATCATAAAAAGAGAACATGTTCATGAGAAAACAATGTCGGAAATCGATGTTATAATGTTTTTACAAAATTCGATATTAAAAATTGAAGCATTATATAATTGATTGTCAAATTATAAAAACCATATAATATTAGTTATTTTTCTGAGTTATCTTTTCACAATAAAAACTTCATTTTTAACAGATACTTATAAAATTAGCTACACATCATAAAAATCATATTAAATCAGCACAATAAAAATAGAAAATTTCAATACAAAAAGAAAACATGTCCCCTTTTCATACAGCACATGGTAACTTTACACATCCATAATATAATTTTTCCATTACACTTTCCCGCAACTGAATGATTCATACAAGTGTTGATCACACTTTGTTTAACCACTCTTTTGAGTGGGAACAGCCCTCGGATGAAATCTCATATTTCATGCACCATTCTTCCGAAGAAACGAATACCATCGGAGTGGGTGGTAAAGGGGGAATTAGTCCTGGTGGAAGAAGGAATCCACCAGACATAATATTTCACCTCTTTTTCGAGACAAAAGTAGATAAATCTATCTCGGGGCGCAAAAGGCGCACGCGCTTAAGATTTCTAATATTTTAAAAGTGTCCTATCTACACAGTGAGTTTATAAGGACGAGGATGAGAAGCCCCTTATTCTGTGTATATTTTAGTATGTGTGTGTGTCTTCTCTTGATGCGCACATTTTATAAGCGGATTCCACACGTTGACAGGTTAAACCGAAACGCTCGGCAATACCGAATTTTATATACGACCCACATTCTTGTGCGCGAAATGGAAAAATGTATCCGCTAGTAAAATATTAGGGTAGAGAAATTTTGCAATGGATCTGTGATTTTTTTTTAATTTGCATTAGCTTAAATTTAAAATCTTTATACGATCAGATTATAATATTATAAGCTCCTTATGTGATTTTTATGAAAAGGTTTTTGCTTTTGTTTGAAGTATATATCTATATGTGATAATCTCTTATAAAACTGAAATTGATATCACAAATATGGAGCGCTTAGTAATTGTATGTGAAAATCTACCAGTGGTTTTATCTTATTTTACCTTCTATGTATAAATAATTTAATATTTTCCATTGATTTCCATTAATCATCAAAATTAAGCGACATGTGGTGTATTTAATAGACGGACTATAATATGAGATCTTTTAAGGATTATTTTTAGTATTAAACCGCTCGTTAATAACCTCAACATAATAACACGAAAAAACGAATCTACGCGCTTGTAATATCATTGAAAAGACCTTGTCCAGTAATGGGCGTTACCTAGAGCATAATGGCGATATAAATAAACATTACACGAAAATCTGAAACGATCATTAATCAAACACAACAATCGGCAACGAACTCATTAGAGAATAATTAATTAGCGATTCAATTACTCCACGTCCCGCATATATCAGTGCATAAAACCAACAATTAAAATTTTCTAAATACATCTCACAAAAATAATTCCTCATAACACCGTCGCATTCAAGAACGTCACCTGGCGAACTTACCAATCTCCTACGACGAAAGTATTTTCGGCGAAAATTTTCCGGGAAAAGCCGTAAAAACCTCGAAGGCAGAAATTATCGGCAGAAATTCCTGTCGGAAAATGCTGAGAGTGAAATAAGGGCTCGTCCGGTATGTGGGCGCTGTTTTCACGACCGTTCCGTTTTATGATGGCCTTACCCATAGGGTGACCATTGTGCCGAAGTCGATTCGATTGATTTCAACCGCAGAAAAGTGGCCCGAGACAAATTATGATCGTCCGTATTCGATACTTTTTTCATTGTCGACTCATAAAGGGGAATGTTTTTAGGATACGGGAAAGCGTGATGGAAAAGAGTGGTAGGTATTGTTCCTTTTGAATTTTTTTATTGAAATGTGTGTGTAATGAAATTTTGTGATTCTAAATGTGTTTTTTTTGATAATATTATATATCGTGAGATGGATAAGTAAAATACCTTTCAATTTGACTTACGAGATAAAGTTGTTTAGGCAAAGTAAGCTATCTGTGGTGATTATCTTCCGCAGCTTGGGGCATCTCAACAACGGGGGACCATAATCAATCTTTACGAAGCGAATGTTTGAATATTAATAAGCGGTTGTTTGTTTGTGTAATGGATGTTTTATGCGCTGCGAGCGGTTAAGGGTTGAAAAAAATATATCCGCGAAAACAAATCGGCCGTATATAATGGACTATTAATTTAAGAGGAAATTAATTGCTTTGAAATTGCTGTGAAATTGAACGCCGGAACAATGGAACGATAACAAAACAGAGATTACGAAATATTTAGCGTACAACATTAACAAACGCCATACCGAAACTTTATCATACGGCGTAAATGTAAAGACTAATTGTTCTTCACTGTGATAAAATTGCGCATTCGTAATTCGAATTATATTTTCTTAATCTATTATAATTCGATATATATTATGCGTTGGAAATATTGCTTCGCCGTTTTGCGACGACGTTAATTTTCTGAATGTATTCTCGTATTAATTAGTGCGAATTTCTAAGTTTCGCTCTAATAGAATTCCTAAGTTGTATTAGGAACATTAAAGTTTTAAAAGCACTGCACCACAAAACACTATCTAGACGCATAATAACTTAGACGTTGTATTCTCAAACAGTTTGTCATGAAATTATTTAAGCAGCAAAATAACATTTAAGCCAAATTGATTAATTGATTATAATATTGTTAGAACTTTCTTGAATAAATTACGGTACAAATCTCTTCGAATATTATATGAAATATACATGAAAATAATTCATAATTTATATTCGGTTGCTCAGAAAGTAATACGTTTTTCGTTTTTTTTTTCCAAAATAAGTCATTCAATATAAATGAAATTTACATTAAATTTATTTAAGTATTTTTCCTATATATTTATGTTAATTTTTTTTGTGTTCGCAACCTATTTCACCACTTCTTGGTTATTTCTTAAAAATCCAACCCTGCAATTGTCCTATTGTATGATCAAAACTATTTTTCAATAATAACCATTGCACTTTCGTGACTTTTTGAATCACTTATCAAACTATAATGCGTTTATTACAACCAAATATCCTCAGTCCACTTCGACTAAATAAAAATTAATACAAAAATAATAAATTGCTAAAATATCGAAAACAAAATTTTAAATTTAGAATCGAATTTGATAAACTCGAATCAGTTTTTCTATTTAAAAAAATATATATAAAACTCCCGAACAGGAAATTAAGCTATCGACCCCAAAAAAGCGAGAAAATATGTTTGGCGAACGCATCCAAACGAATTCAATGGCGTCAAAGAACCCGACGGGCGAAAAGAGAAAAGTGCGACCCGCCGAAAAGGGAAAAAGGAAAACTCAATATGACCTTTTCCGAGGCGTACACACGTAAAAAAATCTCAATAATAAATAATCGGAAAAGCGGGGTCGTCTTACGTCCGTTTCGGGAATCCGGGAACGTAATGCGGGAACGTGACGCGACCCACTCCCCCGAGCCTCATAATGGCGGAATCACGTAAAATGACGTTATTAACCCTTATATTTTTGACGTTGCGGTCCGAGGGTTGGAAGGACGTATCAATATGTGCGTGTAAGGAGTGCTCCGGCCAGATAGGGTTAACGGGGGGTGGGTTAAATGTCTGCGAAAGGTTGGGCGTTTCTGTTCCCAGGGTGGCTCTGTCGTAAAAATGTCAAAGTAAACACTGCGAGGTTTAAGGGTGATGCCGAACTTGACGTGTCTATTATTTGATGGAGGCTTCGGTGGGTGGTTGTGGGTTTTAATTCTTGATTTTTTTTATGGGATCGTGTTTTTGTTTGTATGGCTAATAGTGATGTTTATATATCTGGATGTATGCGAATATGAAATGGTTGTTTTTTTTATTGTCATATTAAGAATTTCATCAATACAATATTATGAAACCTATTTTAAATTATGAATGGTTTATTTTGGATTAAAATTAAATAAAAAATAACCTATTCAGTAAATGGCTGTAATAGCATACCATGCTGATGATTATTTGGAAAAGGTTTTCTAGATATATTTTTCTTTAGTGTGGTTAAAATAATCATCGAATTCTAATAATATTGATGATAATGTATCTTTGATGAGGCATTGTTTGTTTTATTAATTTGTTAAAATATCAATAGACTCGTTAATATTTTTATGAGTAATAAATTATGATATCTACCCATCAAAGTATAGTATTTTCTTGTGATCATAAAATATATTTCATCGTCCCATCATACAAGCGCATAAGATATGAAACTATCCTTCAATTTCGAGTAAGTTTTTATTGAAAATTTTTAGTATATTCACTCTCACTGATTATTGAAATTAAGCGCTTAATGGCATGGTTTGTAAATGAACGAGATACGCTAGCCTAAAAAAAATATGGCAAGAGGTGGATTTTGTTATTTTATCATCATCACATAATACAACCTGTATAGTATCCTTTTCACTCTTGAAAATAAACACAAAAACGAATCGATAGATTATATATATTCAATATAAAATCATTTATCATTAATGCAATTTCAGTGTAATTTGTCATCAATAAACCCCCGAATACTTGACCTAAATTATCTTATAAAACGAAACCTCACTCAAAGGGAACCACCTATCCTAACCTAGTTTGATGTAACCTAAATAGATTTTATCTTACCTCATAATCTAATTAGTCGAAGCTAACTCACTTTCCTAAACACACACCACCCACACAATCATAAACAACTAATTGTAAGGCGGTATTATTTATTTCGCAAAATATTTCAGCCATTTGTTTTCGCGCTGTGAAAAAAAGCACTAGGCCGTAGATTTCGGCTGTATAAACGCTCAATAGTTACTTATGCGTACGTTTTTGTAGGTAAATAAGCCTATTCGTTTAATTTAAGACCCAATCTGCTGGCTGGGGTCCATTATGTGTCTCTATAGGATTCAGACGATTTATTTGCTCCCATGGTCGTCGTTTTTGATTACTTCGCTACTACTCCAACTATCTACCGGCTACGTATAAAAAATAAAATAAACGAACGAACCTTTAATTTACTGCAACATCTTCAGGTCGTTTTCGATAATAGATTTTAAAAGAAGACCAATGTTCCGTGGGTTATTTTGCACGTTACGGAAATTTATGGATGTTCACATGAGAAGTTCGTATTGTCATAACCCATTTTTCAGTAATGAAAATATTAGGGTTTTGTGTGTAACAATGAGGGTTTTGTGTATGGAAAATTGGCCACTCATATTCGATCAAAAGGAAACGCATCATTAAAACTAACCGAAGTCTTTGAATAGGATCATACAACTACAAATAACTATATGAATTTATTCAATAGAAATAATAAAAATATATACATACGTAATACATTCAATATATTGGAAGAAATTTTATTCTAATCAAAAATTCTGATGCAATAAAATTTGAAATTTTTATAAAAATTTGATTAATTAAGGTAAATATATGATTTTACAAAAAAATCATCGCATACAAAGGAATTTCCAAATTTCTTTCATTTCCGATTCGTACTGTTGCGTTTATAAAAGATTCATTTTAACAAACCAAAGATCAATAAATTTTTATTGTATTATTTCGTCGATAAAAAGAATCGAGATCTCATTAAAAACGGTAATAAAAAATTCCTTTAATATTCCCAATATAAAAACGCAATCTCAACAGATCCCAATCAAACAAACCGAAAATATCAGAAACACACCATCGGCGTTAATAACGATAAAACCCGCCGACAAAAAATAAAGCTAGGCTACACCCTGCGACGCTTTTTTCCATAATGAATGCCTTACACGCGTGTATATACACTTTTTTGTATCCGCGAGATTATTTAACAAGATGAAGTCCCGCAACAAAAACGAGCGTGAAGAGGATCACGTCTCGTCCTCGGGGAGCGTCACCGGAACAGAAGACGACTAACAAAAAAAGCGACAAAAACACAGTCTGGTTTCCAGATAAAATAAGGCTTAACACGGAGACGGATATAATATGTCCGTGTGGAGAATAAGACGCCGGGGACACCTACGGACGCGGACAAGGCTTTGTCTAGCCGCAAAACTGTTAGGAGTTGGCAAAAAAATTGCGAATCAACTTTTTGACGGGTCGGACGATGGATGTTGGGGAAATTTTGCGACCGCCGAGGGTTTTTTTGGTTAAATTTTTGTCAGTGGAAAGGTTTATGTGTGTTGAGATTTATCGTGATGTAACATGATTTGCATTTCGTTTCAGTGGGGGGTTGTTTGTTTTTGTTTTGTATATAAGAGGTTTTATGTTTATTAAAATTTCAAATTGATTATGATATTATTAACAATTTTAAAAGTTAAATGAAGAGTGGTGCAATGCGATTTCGCAATATTGAACTGTTATTAAATTTTTCGAAAATTACATTTTCCTTATCACGATTCGTGCATGAATGATGAATTGCTATTGTTCAATAATATTACATATGAATATATAACTATACAAAATCAAATTTAAATAAAAAATTACAGATGAAAATGAAAATTTTCATTGCTCTTTGAATTTAATTTCATATTACTTAAGAATTTTCAATTATAATGTTTAATTTTGTCGAGTATATTGGAACTTTTTCTTCATTGGAGCTAAGTGATATATAAAATGATTTGATATGCGATCAATTTGCATCAAAAATATCAATACTCAATCCCTCAAAAGCAACTTATTTTTTTTCACAGAATATTAAAATATTATTTTATCGATAATTTATAAAAACGAACGAAATACATTACATAGAAACAACTACAAAAACATATAATCGAATAGAGACATTAATTCATCAAATATAATATTAAACCTTCAATATGCTTAGTCTTATTTATAGCCAAAAGTTACGCGACGTCTTCGCATATCCAATTATTGAACGTCAAAACGTTTCTAAACCGAAACATAATAATTTATACGACAGAAACAGCGCGATAGAACAACGTATCGGATTCCGCTTAGGAGAATCGCGGGAATTGAATATGTTTTTCCGGCTAATTTCTGCAAATTCCAAGGCTTCTCAAGCTTCAGTTCGTCGTCGCACCCCCTCCTGGGAATTGACACGTTTTCAAAACATGTCCGCACGGAAAGCTGTGTCAAATCCGACGAGAATTCCTCGAGGGAATTTTTCCGCCAGGCGGAGTGAAGTTTCTCTTGCTTCGGATAAAATTACGAACTAATCTCGTCCTTCGAACTTCAACGTGACGTTTATACGCGAAAAAATACGATCTGCGAATTTCTTATCGAGACATGTTAATGCTATTGTTTCGGTTCGGTTTGTTTTTGTTTCGTATGATTCTTGTTTTTCTGGATTTTTTTTAGGTCAAATGGAGGAAAAATTTTGTGGTGTTATTGTGTGAATTTGTTATGGAGTTGTGTTAATTTTGAAAGTTGATAAAATCTAATTGAAATAATCTGGATTAATTTGGATTAAGCTTGTTTGAACGTTACGAAAGATTTTATAGTGTTAATTAAAATAGATTATTCGGTGAAATTACTCAAGAAAAATAAAACACTATATTTTTATACGTATAATTCCTTCTAGCAGTAAAATTTAATATTAAATCAACAGTTTTATAACTGTTTGAATTTTAGATTAAGTTTTACTTAATCGTCGTTTAAATATCAAGTTTAAACAATTTGAACATAATTATTTGAGTTCGTACGAAATTTGTTTATCATTATTCTACATTATTATGTACATTAAATATATTTTATTTTCATTTAATATCGATTTATATTCAATCTGTGTTATTGTTCAAAGCAATATAGTTTTTTTTTTTATTTTAGATAGTTATTTTTCTTACCTCAGTAACTTTCAAGAAAATAAAAAATGAACTAAATTTACGAGATTATATTCGTCCATTAGCCGCACCCAATTCCTTTTAACTTCGACAAAAATTAATGCATTTTAAAAGTATACGTAAAAGTTAATAAGAAAATCTTTTTAAACCCATAAGTTTCCATCTAATACAGCGAAACTAAAAAAGAGACATCGTACAATGGATATAATCTTATCCAGTCATTTGATTTCTCATCATACTAAAAAATACAACAAAGTTAGCGACATCAAACAAGATTAGTCAACATACAAGATCTTTACAGTCAAACATTCGATTTCACATGCATATTCAACTAAAAACAATACACATCTTTCCGCGGATCCCATCACACCAAGACTTCCATCAATTTCCGAAAATAACTCGACAACCACACCCCAACATCCAAACATCGAACCGGAAAACTCAAACACACCCAACGTACATTTTCCACCGCCTCAGCACTCATCCTTTTTGTAAATCGAGCGCCGATCGGCGATAGAGAGCGCAAAGGAACGTTCGGGGATTTAAATTTACGGCTTAACGCGAATAACTCTCGCACGGTGTTTTGCACGTAACGCGAAACCGTAACGGTGTACCGTAAACAAATCGCGAGTTGGGCCCAGTGAGGCCTAGAGGGCCCAGTTCGGTCCCTTGCGGCGATCGGTGGTCTCTTTCGGGTACGTTGTTCTCGATTGTTTCGGGAATTGATTTTTTTTTGGTTGTTAATGCGCCTGTGATGAGTTTTGGTGAGGTGGATTTTGTGGAAAGTTGAGGTTTTTGTTGTAATCTTATTGTAAGTTTCGGGGGGATTTTGGGTCGGGTTGAAGTGGGTTTTGCTTCGAATGTCGTTTGATTTAGAAAATTTATTGAATTATTGAAGTGTGTGTATGTGTTGAGTAGAAACGATTCAGATTGGAAATGTCATAGTAGATAATTATTGAAGTGACATAAATCGAGAACATTTCTATTGAGAAATTCAAGCTTTTATTGAAAATATTGTTGAATTTGAAATAAAAAGCAACGATTTTTCACATATCACAAACATAAGAATGATATCGTATTCTTATTCAAATAATTTATCAAAGCATTTCGATCGAAATTCATGAAATTTCATTTAATCACGCGTGATCTTACACAAAATTCTTTGCAGATTCATTCTTTTATTCATTTTCATCATATACAACTTTTATAAAACTGTATTTTAAAACCACTCTTTGTCATCATTCATTGCTCATATAATTCGTTAATAAAAAAACATACAATATTCCATTAATGCAATAACAACAATATAACATTTCGACATAACCAAAACCACTTTCAAATAACATTAACAAACAAACCCATTCCGCAAATTCCTAATCATCCATCACCCAAAACACAAAACCATGAACAATCCCCCCCGAAAAAAAGCAGTAATTCATCGTCCGACCTCAGATTTTTCCCACAGCCGCTCCAAAACCACCAGAGGAGGGGTCCTTTTTTTAAGCCTTCGGATTGTATTAAAACAAGCCCGCGCATAAATTCCGCGGAGACGCACGACCTGCCGGCAATAAATAAGAGTTCGGTATATAAATTAAACGTTCGTAATAACGCCGCTAAATATTTTAGGCCTTCGAACACAGGTAGGGAGCACGACACGAGCGGAATTTGCATAATGTATTCAAATCCCCTCGAGTGTATTAGTAGTCCATACTTTGCGAGCGTCTAATGAACAATGAGAACTGCAACCGTGTCACGTCGCCTTACTTTGCGAACGCGAATTTATTACGACGATCTTAGCAGACTTAGTGGGCCGCCATCCGTGGAAATTAAGTTCGAGGAGGCCAAATTGACGGTTAATTTATTCAATTTTGGAATTTCCGTGGGAAGAATTGATTCAAGTGACGGTCGGGCGAGCGCTGTTGTTGGATGTGTAGAAAATTTTTGAAAGAGTTTGCTATTGTTGTATACATAATGGGTCTAATTATTAAATCTATTTCTGTATTTGTTTTGAATGAATGATGACATTTATGACCATATTTTATTAATTATTCACGGAAGATTTTGAAAATTTGTACCAAAATGTATAGAAATGTTAAAAGACTTTGTTGCCTTAAATCTGCATATTATCTGTTGATGAAAAATTAATAAAATTGTACTTTGCAAGTTTTCAGTGTGGTGATAAAATTGAAGTTGATGCTTAAATAGTTTTTTTGTGCCAGCCATCTTAAGCTCTTCAATGTTCCAGCACATAAAAGTTAATCGACTTTGCTTCGATCGAACATTTAAATTTCAGTTTATGAAGCACTAATACCAGTTGTTTCAACAGTCATCTTCATTACTCAAAAATTAAATTTTAACATATAAATGAAAAAACTATTGAGTCAATACAGTCTGTTTCACGTTAAATCTATTCTTAGATTTTTATTGAAATACTTAACTATTTGAATTTTTTCATACAAATTTTATGTTTATTAAAAGTTTTCATTGTAGCCATATTGAATGATATTTCAAATACATTTTCGCCTAATCAATATTGACGCGTGGAACTTTAAGCGATAATTTCTTTAAGCATTTCACACGTCAAAATTAAAAAAATTAAAAAAAAAACTAACATACACGTATTTATTAATCGTTAGAAATTATCAAACTTAAATTTTCCAACGTCAAACTTCGCCCGATCAACTCCGCCCGAAGAAACTCGCACAATCCACTCATGAGCCCAAAAGTATCCAACAAAAAAAAAATACCGCAAAGTTTCGCTCAAATTTCCGCGGCCACACTCAAAACCTGGCCACCATCCAGCGAACGTCTCAACAAAAACGCCTAAACAAATTTAACGAAAGCTTTACAAAATAAATTCGGCCAAAGTTGCGCGCATTGACGAAACTTATCCACACGAACGAATCGATATCCTCAAACTCTGAAAGGAACTGAAATATACACACACTGGCCAAAATAGTCGGATCCGACGTTAATTCGAATTTATCGAATAAAAACGGCTTATTCGTCGCGAGCGCAGACTGCCGCGGCCCAGATAGTGGGAAAATGTTCCCCCCGCTTCCCCGCAGGCCCTTATGGGGGGTTGGGGGGTTTTCGCTATCTCTAAGGGACCATCTTGACCCTAGGGACCTTCGATGACGTGAGCGGGACGTGAGGATGGCGAGCAACAGTTGTTGATTGTTTCAGTTTTGAATAGTTTGAATCGGAGGTCTTTTCGGGGGGTGGGTTTAAGTTCGGTTGCATGGAAATGTTGGGGTTTTGGGGTAATGTTGAATTTGATGTATAAATTTAATACTTATTTTGATTTTGTTGTTTGATATAATTGTTTGTTTTATTTTTGGGTCGTTTTGAAGGTGAAAACATTATATTTATAGCAATTAGAAAAATAGAATTTGTTTGTATTAATATTTGAATTATTTGTTGAGTGTGATCTGTACGTGGGTAGACCTATCTCTATGTAGAGTGGAATAGATTATTATTATTTTTTTAAATTATTATATCTACAATGAAAAAATGAACTAAATCAATTATTCTTGTATTTAATTGATTATTTCGGAGTCTTTTTTTTACCAAATTCGATATTACTTAATAATCCAAATACAGATAGGAGAAACTTGACTAATTTCGTGATACTATGCGCTCGTTTGTCATTATCTTGTATTCTATTGTAAAATAATTAAATAAAGCTTAAAATTATAAAGCATCAACTTCTTTTATATCGAACTATTATATAGATGTTGAAATTTATTACTAATGTGACATCTCCTCAAATGATCGAATCCGAGACGTCTAATTCCATAATACTATATTCAATTTTGAGAAAAGCTTCGTATTTTTTTTCGATAATAAAAAAATTGTATTGAAATATTATAGAATATTTATCATTAACAATATTAGAAAATCATCCCAAAACATGTGTATTACTAGCATCACACGTGAACGATTATTACTAAATTACGTCAGTATATATTCATGTATAATATTATATTTACTGGCAAGTTTTCGAAAATACGTTGGTATTATTCAAAACAATCAACATTATTAGAACTATCATGTAATTAAAAAGTGTTACGGATTTAAACAAATCTCCCCTACTTATATGAATTTTAAATTTAGCAGTCTCTGAGTTCGAATAAATACACCAGACAACTTTCACACACATAAATAAAGACAAATTTGATTAAAATTCAACATTCATATTCAATTTCATCTGTTTTCGCGCGTACATGAAAATTTATTTATTTTCATTCGTCTGAAAGCGGTAATTATGCCCTAATGAGGAAATTCATATGAATTGCTGCAAACAAAGTTTCTTCTATGACGCTGAAGTTTCATCAGTCGGCGCGTGTTGTATGTTTGTCTGAACGAAAGTTTCAGGTTGTCGCCAATTTTCCGCGAGCCCGCCCACTTTTCCACCCGCTCGTGGAAAATTGCAAGCTCGTGCAGAAAAACCGGTACTGCGAAAAGTCTACCGGAAAAGGCCATGTTTTCGTTTCCGGTCTACGTGCTCATAGGAAAAGGTCACTCAAAGGGAAAATCACCAACGTTGTTCCTGATTTTTGTACGTAACAGTCGAGTACAAATATTTCCGGAACGACATGCCTAGCGTGCATATAAATGAAAATTTGATTATTTTATAAAACCAAAATTAATAATAATATGCTATTTTTTTGTCGCGGTATTCTTGAGGTCTCCTTCCCGGTACAATGTTAAAATAAGATTATTCATAAATAATAGATGCGATGTTTTGCAAAATTTTAGGTCTTCCCCGGCGGGAGCAAGATCGCGCGTCGGAAAATTTTCGAGAAATTCCGGGATTTCACCAGGTGTCGCATTCTACGGAAGCTCTGAAAAGAAAGGGAAGAAGATGTCGACGTGTTTTTCGAGAAATCCCGGGAAATCCCGAGAGCGTGAACGCGAGCCCGACGAGAATCCGACTATGTATTATTATTTTATTATTTCAGGTGCGCCTTAATGTAACGAGCTTTGCAAAAATAACGAGTGCAAGGATATGAGCGTGCTCCGAAATTAAATAAAATATAACGAAATAAAAGTTAAATGGAGGAATATTGAAGATTTATGTCGTGCACGGTCGCCTTTTAATGGGGTTACTTTGCGCCGCAGATGTTCTCTTGAAAATTTCCTTTAATTCGAAAAAGCTTTGTGAAAACCGTGTTGTTTTTCGGATAAACTCACATATCAGCGATCTCTTTTAATACGAAACAAATGTGTCGTTTCTCGTAGGTTTCCTTTTCATGTTGCTTAAAATATACAATATTTAATCAAAAGGACGATCGAAAGTGTTTTCCGTTGCGAAAAAGTGGGCATTTTATTTATCTCGATCTTCGAGCTGGTTTCTTTTCCGACACAATATTATTTCTAAAGAAAAATAAAACACAAACCTCAGGCGGTTCATATTTACAATATTGTTTATTCGCTTTGATTCGTGAGAGCTAAAAGGTAAAAAATTACCTAAAAAAATTTGTACGTTTCTTTTATTCGCTTATTTATTCTGTATAAATAACGTTTTTTTCCAACGCTGAACAAACACGGTAAAAAACTCAAAAATAAGGAAACTCATTATAGCATATCATCCAAACATGTGTATACTACATATTATTTCATCGTCGATGGATTGTTTTGGAAAGGAGGAGCATTTCATTTTTTTTTTTTAGACCAATCACAAATTAGTCCTTTTTTCGGTTCGTCGATTCGGAGGTCTCTTGATTAGCGTAACGGTCGGAAAATTTACGGCGGAAAAAAAATAAAGTGAAAAGGGGTGATGAAAATTCTTGGAAATCTTTTTGAAACGTTTGAACGGTCCTTATCTCCGGACATTTCAAAAAACCCGCCTTTTTTGTTGTATATTTTGTTGGTTAGACAAAGATAAACAAGGGGGTGGAAAAATTTAAGCTTTTTTGCGACGACCACTCCGGCCTGATTGTTAATTAAAAATTAGACGTATAAAGCTTAACGCTTTTTAACCGTATATCTTCGGATATATATATAAAAAATCCTTTTTCATTAACGAATCGACTTAATAAGCCGAACATCTTTATAATTATTAAAATATCACATCAAAGTCTATATCAAAGCGATTTGAAAATATAAAATTCGCCAAAAAAAATGATAAAACATAATATTCATCTTTCGAATTGTTATATCATCGTCATTAACATTTACTATAGAAAGGAATTTTTTATTTTCAATATTAATAATCATCTTTTCTAAGCGATACAAGATTAGATTCATCTTCTAGTATGAAAATAGTATATTATAGGTTTTTTTCTATGTACCTACCAGTGACAAGATTAATTATTGTTATATTTGTACTTCGTAAAAATCAAAACGATTTAAACTACTAACATTCACATTTGAAACACACATCATTTCGAAAAGATAGTCGAGTTGACACACCGGTCATCATCAGAAGTTCGACTCATTTGCGCAGAAACAGTTCCAGCTCGCATGTTGACTGAGCTAAACATCAACAATGTAACAAATTACACGTGCCATGTTTACAATGTAATCCTATTCGTGCGTTTCCAATTCCACAATACAATTACGCCTGTGTTTATCCGTCATCCGGATTGCGAACGGAATTTTTCCCCGTCGAATTCAAAACGCCTAATCTGCCCGGAGTAATAGAAATCGCACGGCGGTGTTTACCGGAGGTTTTTCTTTTTTTTCGGGTTTTCCTCGGTCGTAAACTTGGCTAAGTTCGGCCATAAACGGCGATACTGAACGAGTTATGGATTTTCGATCTTAAAGCCGTAAGTCTGCGATATGCCGCTCGTGTGATCGCACTTTGGCAACTTTCGGCGGTTTATTTTGTGCATGCCAATATTATGTTATGTGTGTGTAGACAATGATGGGTTTGTGCTTTGTGTGTGCCAAAGTTTTGCTGAGTCGTGGTCGAACGAGTTAACATAACATGTCCCTGTACAGCCTTAACTGTTAAAGCCTCAGCGTTTTGTTTCTTTGTACCTAACTATGTTTGTAAAATTCAAAAATGTATATTTCAAATATTCGAAGTAAAGAATGTGGGTCGATGTTCGAAATTCTGGTGAAAAATCGATACTAAAAATCATACAATTGATTACTAGATTTTCGATATAATAATATTTTCAAAGTAAATTAAATTTTTAATCTGATTATGTTATAGATTAATAAAGTCTGTGGAAAATACATTGAAATATTTGATCCCGTAATTCGGTGACAAAATTTTCCGATATTCCTATTTATAGAAAAATGTAGAAGATTTATTTTATTTTGCCAATATTTTCTGATTCCTAAATATCAATCGAAAAATTGAAAATTTTCAATTTGTATTTCAATTGAGTGGGATAAAAATTAATGAAACATTTCTGACATTTAATTTTATATGGTTTCGATGCGTAAACAAACGCAAATTTCATATTCCATCGCAGTATCATATCGTTGATAAATTATTCAGTGAAATGGAAAATAATACAGGTGATTCTATTAACTGAATCAGTTTCAATTATTCAAACGTCAAAGTTATTTGAGCAAAACAAAATAATTCATAAGATTTCGAAATCAACATTATCCAATTCGTTATCAATTACGAAATCGCAAAAATGAAAGACTTGCGGCAATTTCATGTCGTCAATAATTCAGATTATTTAAGAAAAACTATTTTTTATTTCTCCTCCGCACACATAATGTACGGGCAATAAATAATGAAAGCAAAGCGCGAGTGACTTTTGTTACTTGATATTTTGTTGTTTATATATTTATCGTCGAGAGTCGAAATTGTGCCCGAAAGATGGCTGATAAATAACATAGAAAGGCTTTCGCTACAATAATCCACTTAGAGAGTTCCATCCCCGAGTAATAATATATTATACTCGTCTTTTTTTTTCAATAAAACTTACCCTGCTCATAAATAGTATAGATAAGGCCTAATTCTGTGTACATGATAAGTGCCGGAAATGGCCTGACCGGATATCGTCTTAGGTTCTCCTATTACACTACGGTTATACAGATTTTATTTCCTCTATATTTAGCTTTCATTGTTCGCAAAATTTATTTAATATTGCTATTATTTTTGTATTAGATAACGATTTTCACAACCAATATATTTGTTATAGCTATAAAGGAAAACATTTTCGCATATTATATGTTATTAATGACATCTATTGATAAATTTTATAAATCTTTATATTTTATTATTATCTTTTATTATAATTATCCAGCTTATGCGGTTCATCTTATTATAAAATAAATCCTCGTTTGTACTTATCTACTGACATCACTACTGGGTAGTTTAACTTTGATGATCAATTCAAACTAGTGCGATTGATAAAAATTTTAAGTAATATAGAATCAAAAATCAATAGATTTAACATTTTCAAACATATTAAATAGTTTTCAGGAATTTTTAAAGTTTAAGTTAACGGTAAACTTGTAATTAGTAAAATAATTCCTAGATTACCGGATAGTTAAAATTACAAAAAATCTAAAATTTCTAGTTACGACCCACCACTGATCTAAAATCATTTGAAAATTATTAATTTCAATGATGTCAAAAGTTACATAATTTTTATCGTAAATAAGGAAAAGATGATTATAATAATGATGAGGATAATTCTAATATTATAAAATAATCATTAAAATTGAATTTGTTTATTTGAACAATCTATCATTATAATTGTTTCAAAAAAACTAAGATGAATAATTACCTGATTAAAAAAATTCATGAACGACTTCAATAAAATAAAAAAAATCATCATCATTGTCGTTCAAGAAATAACGAACGACCATTGACATACATTAATATTAAACCAGTGATACAAGAACGAACGGATTCGAACAAAACCGAACAATCATCATAATCATTCCGAAATCCGACGATAAGCGCGCCAAACAACGGCCATTGTCCGCGGCCCGCGAGCGCGCCAAAACCGAACACGACCGCGACAATGGCCGGCAGAGTGGCCCCCCTGTTGCAAGACCGCGAAAACGCGCCACAATGGTGATGAATTCCGCCGCGTCAAATTAACAAAGGAAACATAAAGTCGGCTCTTGCAGAAACTCGTAATGGACGCCTGCCCCCTTCCCCCCCCCGTCTATCCCCTTTCATTCGCGGGCCGGATCATGGCCGGACGGGGCGATGTTTGGGCTAAATATTATAATGCGTGTAAACAAATGGGGTGGAGGGGGGGTCGATTAGGTTTGAAGGAAAAGTACGTGTTATTTTCGAATTGTTGTGTGATCGTAATTGTAGTGTGTAATGTACAATAAACCCCCCTATAACGCCAAGATAGATTTTACGTTATAGAGGGTTAAGGTTTTTCAATTTTAATGTATTTTTTACCTTTTTACGTGTTGACTGCTTATTTCAAATTCATTTGAAAGAAATTAAAAAAAAATTTGAATTTGAATGCATTTGAGCGATATAGGTGGGGGGACGTTATAGGGGGATTTACTGAATGTATATTTTTTAGAAATCAATATATATTTTCATTGATTAATTTGAAGGAAAAACGACATAATAAAGAACCGTTAATACTAATATATAAAAAAATTAAAATAATTACCTTTACAGGAAAAGGAGCGAAGTACGCGAATTTGAAAGGTCAGTCGATTGATTTGTTTATAATTGCAACATCATGAAAATGTTGTTAATCACTTATACATAATCCGCTATATATAATAACGCATTTTTTGTGTGTGTTCGTTCAATGACGCTCGCGACTTTTTCGCAAATATGGTCTTTATGCGTATATACAGTTAACGTCTATAATATGATGCTTATTACCTA
>JAOXNN020000039.1:2385713-2398695 GCA_028571205.2 Hydropsyche betteni | reverse complement strand
AATTGTGACAATAATAAATGAACTGGTTTTATTAATTAAATATTAAATATTCAAATCGGGTACACATTTCGGGTTCACCCAATCGGGTCTTCACATTTTATCGTTTAACAAATCCAGAGCCGATGCTATTAACATCGGGCCTTATTTACTAGTCAATTATAATACCCACACTTTTTCGATAGACCTCAAACCAACAACACCATCCACCATCTCCACCATTTTTCGCTCAACTCCGACAACCCACAACCAACCCAACAAAACCGAACCATCACCATACAAACTGCACATCATCCGACGACCCACACATCAAACTAAAGTACCCACATCCCGGCCCCATCGACCGACAAATTCCCCTAAACTCGGACGCATCCACGTCCACGGACCTGTCGTCCCATCCGGGCTCCTATACGTCCCATTAAATGCGTTACGGTGGCCCGTTACTCATAATAACGAATGTAAGTCCGTTCTTTTGCCCTGCTCGGCAACGGCCCGTAACGTTACGGAGAGTCGCGTCTCTAAATTCACATATCGCCGGCCGTTCCGTTCCGGAAAAGAGCGCTTCGGAAATATTAATGCCCGGGTGTGTAGATCTGCTTTTTTTCGAGCGAGCGTCCTTTGTAGTTACCGTGTATTAGTGGCGGTGCGTTGTGTAATTAGTTGGTGAATCGGAGTGTGTTGATCTAATGGAATTGATTGAATGTAATGTGTATAGAGGGGTATTGCAGTGAAATTATGTCTAGGGCTAAAATTAAAGTGTATTATTACAGAGAAATGTTAATACCCGAGTGTGTAATTTTTTTTTTTTTGTAGTACTCATGTATTAGTTGATGATTAGCATGTGTTGATCTGACGAATGAACTATAATATATATACAGTGGAAGAGTACAGATAGTTCTCGATTTACGACGGTTTGTATTTACGAACGAATTTTTTTTTTGATTAATTATTATTATTCAAAAATTACTTACTGTCACGAGCTTTCGTGACCTATGGTCAATGAATTTTGGAAAAAATATGAACTCGTTCGAATTATTGACTGTCAGATTTTGTCGTTCTTTTTGCGATATAAATATTCTTACTTATTAAAAAATAAATCTGGTTAAATATTTTTTTTATATTATTAATATGTTAATCGTGATAGGGATTATATTAGTTAAAAATATAAATTTTGATATAAATAAAATCAATTTATTTTTCGTATAGATTCGACTGACGATCGAGGTTCAAGAACTTATCTCTGTCATAAGTGAGAACAACCTGTATTACAATGAAATATTAATACCCGGCTGAGTAAATCTTCTTTCTTTGGTTTTTTTTGTACTAACCGTGTACTAGTTAAATAATTGACATGAGTTGATCTCATAAAATTTATCGAATATAATTAGTGATCTATATGTACAATGGAGGAAAATTTTTAAGATTTAGTGACGATTTTATCAAAAACAGCCTCTCGAATTGTCAAAAAAATATTAAAATTGAATAAAATATTCACGAAATTCAAATATATTATATAACAAAATATCTTATTTTACTATCCAAGCCGAATAGCAGACTCAACCGCAAGACATCACAATAAAGGTTATATTATTAACGAAAATATGACATGCGGGTTTCATGCATTGTTGAAAGTTAATAATTCAGCGATCCACCGCACAAGGACCCTCTTGTGAGCGAAACTACTTGCATGGTGCCCCGTAATGGGTGCCCCATTGAAAAATCCTTTATAATATTGTGTAGTCTGTACGGTCGCGTAATCCGGCCAACTCGGAAACCTTCCCCCCTTTCAAATCCGCTTATACGAATAATTCCCGAGAAAAAAAGGCAAGAATATTATTTCCTTTACGTGGGGAGTTTCGCCTTTGGCGAAAATACACGCGAAAGTGTATTTTTCTCGGAAAAACGACAACAACCCCTGACGAGGACGATTACGATGTTTGAGTGTAAACACTGGAGCGGCGGCTGCGGATATTTTTTCATTCGAGTCTACTTAAAAAAATATCATGCACATCCTTTAAGGATCGCTAAGGTTGATTTATGTGATGTGAAATTTTGTAAGCCGCACTCGCGCGAGTTTGTAAAATTTGACTTCGTAAAGTTGTGTAGAATTTATGTATTGTGTTTTTTTTTTAATAACGTATGAAAACTTTGGGAACGACTGCGTTTTTTGTCGTCACTTTGAGTTTATTGTATATGAAAGTTTTCAATATTTTTTTTATTATTATAATTAGTTATGGACCATACGTATTTTAATTACCAGCAAAAATCACATAGAGAGTCAATATCAACATGATCAATATTATGAAATGAATATTTTTTCCAAAAAACGATAAATTAATATATCATATTAAATATTTACATAGAAAATATTTATTATATTCTTTATAAATAATTTTTATATTTGTCCAAATATCGTTTTCATACACGATATGATATAATATTATAAATAAAATAATAATTAGTTTTTCAATTATTCGATCCTGATATTTTAAATCATTTTGTATTAGTTTATGTAACGTCCATCATTTTTTTGAAAATTCATTCAATTTTTTATTAATTCTATTTAATAAATGATAGATAACCATTCATTTCCTCAAGCACACAAACGAATCCATCTCTTAATTGCGTCACACACCGCTTAACTTCAACGGCCACGACACATCCAACAAAACTAAATTATTTAACTTAAATAATTTCCAACCGGCATTTCCGAAACATTCCATTGTCTTTCACAATATCGAAACGCAACACAAGTGAATTTATAAATCCACAGCACCGCGAGTTTTCCAATTTAACCCTTTAAGCAGGTCGGTTGCCCGATATTTAATTTATGGCCAGGGTGTGCAGATAAGTAGAGGCGTGTATACGTTTTTAATGCTTAATAATAGCCGCCGGAATTGAAAATTCGATCGAATCGGGCAAAAGTTCATTTGCCAGCACACAAAGGGCACAAGCACTGGAGGGAGAGGAGAGGGGGAGGGGGAGGGGGAGGGCAAGGGCCCGGGCGGGAGGGAGGGGCCGTCGAAATATCTCGACAAGTATTCTAATAGGAATTTTCGTACCTTTTCCGAGGGAAACTTTGAATTTTCAATTGGCAAATGAAAAATACGCCAGGGCGGCCCAATCGAGCGCGAGTTTTCGCCCTTTCCCGTAAATTCTTTTCGCTCTCGCGGAATTCGTCGGGCGAGAAAAGTTGAAATGACTTTACGCCGACGAAATAATATTGAATTTTATTATGTTTTATGGGTGGGCGTGTGTGGTTGTGTGGGTGTGTGTGTGTGTGTGGGTAGGTACGCTTTTTGGATGGATGTAGTATGAATGTGAGGAGTTTGGACGGAAAGTGAAGAGTTCTTATTGGAATCAATTGTTGATATTTTCAATTTGACTTATATAATATAATATAACAATTAAATATTAAATTTTCATTTAATTTGTGAAAAAATATGTTTTTAAATCAATATTTATAAAATATATTCAAGCTAGTTTGATCACTTGAAATTGTAAACTTTTGTAAAATATTATGATTGTTAATTATTTTTTCGTAATTCTGATACTTTTTAATTAATACAATATATGAAAAATTATATAAACGCGTGTCAAAAATATAGCCTTGAAAAAAAATTATCAGTGTATTAGTCTTATTTGGAATTGTTCGTCTTTACATGATAATTAATAATTATTTTAATGAAAAAAATATTCACTCGAAATATATTTGAAGTATTTAAATTATAAAGCTATCACAATCTTATTTTTCACAAAAAAATTTCCTTTGAAAGACTTCCATAGAATTCCTTACTTTCACATTATATAATAAAACAACCTCTGGAAAAACTCAGAAAATTTTCAATTACGATTTCGAACTTTTCTAAGCATATCACTACTTCTTATAAAAAACACACACCAATTTTATAAAGAAACTTAAATTAAAACAAAACTCATATTACCAAGAAACTCACACAATATCAACAACTCGATCCAAGCTCCTTATTCGATACCAACACTTTCATTTAAAAACTCCGCAATACGAAACTCCGCATACATTTCCCAAAACGATAATCCGATTAAAATCCCTGAAGCAAAAACATTCACACCCAAGAAATGCACACAATTCTATTCGGAAAACGCGTCTCTACCCACCGAGACATATAGCTCACGCTCGTCCCGCGAAAAAAGGTTGAGCTCCCCTGACGGAAACCGCGGCTGCGGCTCGCTTCAGTAAACACGATTTCCCGATAGAAATAAAAATGAAATATTTATGCGACAGGGTGCATTGCATCGCGTTCGAATCCTTAATCCTGTTGATTTCGTTCGGTGCACTTTTTGTGCATTGTGAAATTTCGCGTTTTCGTTTCTGGCTTGGCGGGATTAGAGTTTTGGTTATTGTTATCGGGTGATGCAATTTTGTTAAATTAAATTTTAGTGAGATTGGATGTACGTTTTTTTAGTGGATTTTGCGGCGGTTTGTTTCTTCGGTGAAAATTATGTTAAGTACATTTTGGAGGGTTCATTATAAATTTTAATTAAATTTCATGCAAACATTTCCTTCCTTTTTATTTTGTAATGGTATCAATGTAAGTATTTTTTCTCCTAGCTCCAGCTTTTACAATTCATCTTATTATTTAACAATAATTGTATACACCAACTTTTACCAATCATTAAAATATAATGATAAATATTATGCTTAATAGATAGATGTAATCTATAACATTAAAATATGATATAAAATAGATTTTAGTATTCAAATCTTTAAAATTAATCTAATTTTCATGTCTAAAATTTCGATTATTATTGAAAAAGTCTTTAAAAGAATATGAATCCTTCAAAGCATTTTTGATCATTTTTTTACTGATCTTCTTATTTTTTAACGAATTCAATATGAATCTCAATCCGGTAAAAGACGGAATTTGACCGCGTAAGCTCAAAAGTTGGCAATAGTTTAACGAAACTATGTGTCGGTTACCGCGTGTTTGTGCCAGTTCGACTTTTGAAGGATTAACTGCAACTTGCTGAAAACTACACTTGCTCTGTTTCAATCCGATTTTAATAATTGCATAAGTTCGGTATGCTCCGGTAGTTACGATCGAAACGTCGTTTTCGTTACAAACAACGAAACGCCATTAACGATTTTTGAGTTTTCCACAAATATAATACGGAATCGTTTGTTCGATATTAATTTCGCGTCTAAAGTTCAGTGTATTATGCGGCAGTAAATTTTGATTTAATGGCCGTTATCACTAAACGAAGTTCACCCGTGTAACTGTAGATATTTATTAATGTTTTAATACGATGTACATACGTAATGCTTATCTTTGTAACGATGCTGTTTACGATATAATTTCTCGATTCCTGGAACTCTTAACAGACTTTCACGATATGTTTATAAAGAAACCGCATGATAAATACAAGAATCTTTTTATATTTAAACGATATTTACAGCCTCGTTTTATTTTAGTTCTGCGTATCATAAACGTTGATTTCAATATAAATTTAGAACAATGAATTTCACAATATTTTCGTTACGTTTATTTTGAGACGAAAATAATATTCGGTACCATACAAATAATTCAATTTTGTTTCATAAAACAAAATTCATTTGATACGAAACAATATTCAAAAATTATTCTATTCCAAATTGAAAATGAAACCGAAAATAAAACTTCTATAGAACCGAAAGTGCGCACCAGTAATAAATCGATTTTATATGAATTACACCTTTTTGCTTAATGAACAATTTTAGAGATTCGATGCAACACATAATACCTTCATTAACAACTAATACCTTCATATCTGTATTTCAGAATACCTTATACTTTATCAGCATTCACAAACAAATCTGATTATAAATACAGAACGAGCCCAATAATCATTAGCGATACACAACGGAACAGTGCCGCGGCACACAACGGCGCGAAAGCCTTCCTTTGAATGCTTCGTTATATCCACGGATAATCGTTCCATCGTTGCACTTCGGAAATCCCTGGAGCACTTCTGCAACTTTGGCTCGCATAACCTCACCACCCACCACCCACTATCCGCCATCCACCATCCACCGCCCACAACTAACCACCCACTCAACACACCGTTATGCACCTCGTACCCCTTTGAACTCCGTTGCAAATTTGTATATATGTGCTGTTATTATTTGTGAAACGATGTAAATGTAACGATATGCTTGTTGGTTGTATTTGAAAATAGAACGAATATAAAATTTCCTGGTTATAGATTGTTTCTAGTATAATAATATAAATTTAGTGTGAATGTATTTTTAGTTGGATTTTGAATCATGTTTTTTAATTTAAAAATATTGTAGAATTTTTTTGAAATTTTTATCGTTTTTTATGTGTTAGAATAAGGGTGACGTTCTATGGTGAATGTAAAAGTGAGCATACGTAAACGTATAAGCGTAAACAAATACGTACTCCCAAAACTTTTTTATGAGGTTTTGATAGTTTGAAAAAAAACGATTATTTTTTTAATTTCTTATTTAATTTAACATAGTGTAAAAATAAAAAAGTAAATTTATTATTATGGTAAGATCCGGAGCAAGCTAGTATGCACTTATAGATATTAAATGAAAATTTACGATTTTTTTTGACGATTTCACGTGGTGAAATTTTGCCACATTACACATTTTTTTATGAAGTAGGTATATTTGGATAGAAGTTCCATACAAATATACTAATGAAACCTCTCTCCATTTTTTATATGGCCAGCATACATTTTTTACACGGTAGTCTCTGGAACGTATCCCCCGTGAAAAAAGAGGATTCGGTGTATTTACAATGATAGATTTTCGCATGCTGTCTCTTACATTCACGCTTACGCTTACGCTCACTGTATGACTGTGTGTGTATTAAAAATATACGTAGATATTCAATATGCTTAAATTAGATTAACTACCTAATCGCATTTGATAACTTCGACTCAATAAAAATGTTAATAATATCCCCTATATATATTATAATAGTGGATTTCTGTGTGTGTATTCGTTCGTTCGATTACGCTCGCGACTTTTTCGCGATTATGGTCTTTATGCGTATACAGTTAACGTCTATAATATGATGCTTATTACCTACTACCTCTGGCTTTGTCTATGTGTCAAAAACAAATAACAAATGAACTATTTTGATTTTAATAATTAAATATTAAATATTCAAATCGAGTACACATTTCGGGTTCACACAATCGGGTTTTCACATTTTATCGTTTTCCATTTCTTAACAAAACCACAGCCGATTTTATTAACATCGGGCCTATTTACTAGTAATATAATATAACCAATGGCTAGTGAAGATTTACTAGATTTCAAATATAATATTATATTTTAATTTATTCAACTTGCTGTAACAATTAACCAGTTAATTTCATCTACAATATTGTTTTAATAGCTTAAGTTAGTCAATTATCCAATGACAATAAACTAAAATTTCTTATATAAAAATAATTTATTATCAATTCACATTTGCTGAAAAGTTTATCCAAATAATCTTATTTCATAAACTAGTCGAAAATTAAATTTCAGACGAAGGCCATTTCCACCACTTCGGATTCGAACCATCCACAGATCATCAGCCTCGCATTGTTCCACAACACCGCGCCCCAGTAAGTGTGCATGTACATTACATATATATATAATAATATATTTGTGTAAGCCCCACCCTGCGTCTCCTTTCGGCATTGCACCCGCCCCTGCCCCCGGGGACAGATTAAAAGAAAACAAGACCTAACGAGCGCCCATACACAAAAAGAAGGATCCGGTGTTCCGCCGGAACACGGCCTTTGCGAATTATTTTCGCGTGCAAAAGAACAAACCCGGCGTGAATCATTATGGCGCATCGCTATGGGTTTTTTCTCGTCTTTTTGTTTATTTCGTAATTTGACTTTTGCGGTGTAAATGTTAAATTTGGTCCGACGTGCGATTCCGCAATTGTGATTTGCTTTTATGTTTTTTTTTTTTTTTTTGTTGACTTCGTTATTTATATTTTTATTCTCATTACATATTAGAAAATCACAATTCGAATCGAGAAATACGATTGGAATAAATACAAAAAAATTTCGATACATGTTGCATTTTGTATCGGCGGAAAATAGTATGGAAAAACGGCTCGGTTGAATAATAAATCTAAAAAAAAAAATCAATCGAGCCATTTGAAATTTAAAACAGCTTGACGAAAACTCTGGCAATATTTCGGCACACGAGAATTTTGTCCTTTCGATATTGTTTTTTTTTTTTTTTTTAATAAACCGCCGAAATTTTCGCATTTTTTGCGGGTGGTCCTTTTTATTTATTCCGATCGTTAGCGCCCCGCGCGTGTGTGTCGACCAGAAAAAAGTGAAATAAAATATCAAAAAAATGCTCTAAAAAGAAAACACATAAATCAAACACAACCCGTTAACCTGCTTTTCTTGATTTTGCTCCCCGGTTCTTCTATTCATACCGGGCGGAGAAGAAAAAAAACATATTTTTCTTATTTATGAGCGCGGTTTGTATCTAGCAAGAAATTTTTCCCCTACAAGAGAAAATACACAAAAAAATTACGCGCAACTATTTCACGTGTGTGCGTTTGTGTTTTTGCGAGAAATTTGCCGCTTTTATTTTCTAGTAAACAAAACATTCATATTTCCGAAAATTAAATGAATTCCTGTAATATTTGCTGTGACGTTAAGTGGTTTGCTTTATTTATTTTATATTATGATAATTTATTAAAGTTTCGATTAAAAAAAAACATGTTTTCAAGAGGTAGATTTGGTTATAGATTCAATTTAGTTTAATTAAATGCAAATAAGTTATATCACTTTCTCATAATAATATGAAAAAAATTCATTCGACTTTGATAAGATCAATAAAATTCACTTCCGATTTTGTGACGCAATATTGATTCAAGTCGAATAATAAAAGTGAAAAAATCCGGCGATATTTATTTAACTTGATTGCTCTAACATAAGTCCAGTGTAATAAATGAAAATTGTTCAATATTCTATTATTGCTGAACGATTTCCGCACGAAAGCCTTAAATAACAATTTTCTCTTATTGAAAATGGCTTATATAAAATATTCCAGCCTTATTTACGACATTATTAATTTTCCAATATTAAGCCAGAAAGTGAATATACTTGGTAATAACACCCCGTTTCGGCGTTATTAACACGGATATTATTTTTTGATAACGATCCGAATTTCGATCACTTCTTTGCAATTCCCGCCTGTTACTGTGGCATTTCGCATTCTTTATTTTATTGGCGATCGCTTTTCGCGAGAAAAATGGCAATAAAACTAATACAACATCACGTGTGGCCATAATTTAAGAAATATCGCTTTCTTACCGTACATATTCCGATTTCTTCTAGCATAATATGATGTATGAGCTTCGAATTTATTTAACCTTTTGGAAACAATATGAATTGTGTATCGCATAAGCACATAAATGCGAAACTATTATTTTTTGATACTTTCAATAAATTACGTTTTCCGATACGATTCATTTTTTCGTGTAATATATCATGGAGTTTTTATTGAATCAATTTATGTTTTACTTTTTTAATAGAATATATCGTGTTGTCTTCTTGTTTAAAACTCAAAGACTAAGTTATTAACATCCATTTTACATTTCAAATTCATAATTTTCATTAGGATTCTGTTATAATATCGTACATAATTATTAACGTTAAAAATTCATTGAGGCTTCTACTTGTTAATTTGGTAATGAAAATTTTAAATTTAAGACTAATTTACATGAATAATTAATTTTATGTATTCACAAGTACACGTGATTTCAAACGGATTCAATATTAAAATAATAATTTCACAATAACAATAAATTATGATTAGATAGGTTTATTTGACAGTTTTTTCATACTTTACAATTTTTCATCTTTATTCGAATAAAAAAAAATTAATTAAAACTATACAAATATCTTTAAAATATCACAAATACTCAAATTAAGTCACTGAAAATAATTAATAATATTTTTCAATAAATATAAAAAAAATAGATTTATATTACTCAACTTTGACATGGAAAATTCATGAAACTGCGTCGCGGTCAATTTGTCAGGCGTCAAATTCGCCCAATTTCAAAATTTCCAAAATAAAACAATACATAAATTTACACACCGAAAAGCGTCTCCGACAACTCCGAGATAATTTTCAATGAAGAAAAAATACGCTCATATTTTTTTCCATTCTCGGAAGTCCGCAAAGTGTTGAAAAAAAAAACAAAAGTGTACGCGTTAATATATCGCGGAAAAATTCCCATCAATATTTCATGGTCTCGGGAGGCGTCTCACGAAATATAACCGTGAATCAAAACGGAAAGCACAGACGAGGGGTGGGGCTGGGGGGGGAGGATCCTGAAGGGGGTGGGCAGGAAGTTCTGTTCGAAGTTCCGGTCGAGCTTCGAAGTGGAGGTAAAATTTTATTGTTTCAAGGTCCGTCTCCGTTCCGGCCTCGGGCGGATATTAAACACTGCAATGTTAATGCGCGCCCAGTGCGCAACGTGTTAAAAAAAATTAAACTTTGTAATTTTTTCTTTCCGCTTTAATAATTCGCGAGTGCGGTTTGATGTATGTGCGGTTTGGAATGGTGGGGTTTTATTCCTGATTTTTTTCGGTCCAATTTTTCGTGACGTGTTGCTGCATAATTTGGTGGTGATTATGTGATTTTGTTTTTTTTATGTATAAGGAAATCGTTTGAATTCGGATATGTATTATGAGTTCGATATTGTGGAAAAGTAGACAGTTGTCTATACGAAAAAATATATGTATGTATATATTTTTACACAACTGCACCGTTTAACAGATCCCATATACTCTATTTCCATTTTTCTTTTGAAATATATTTTTCCACTTTATTAGTAAAATATACATTTATTTAAATATTCAAGGCTAAATATACCGATAAAAAGAAAAATACATTCAATATGAAACATAACTTCGTAATCTTTATTCATAGTACTTGGCCTAAAATCGCGCAGCCGATGTCTGTGTTTTCTGACTCACTAATTCAAATACTATGATTATCATTTCAAATTAATTCCAAATAAATAAAAACATATTCATATAAATATATCAAAAAAAGATAATAAAGATAAACGTATACAATGTTGTATCTTTCGCTCGTTGCGGTCGTTCTTTGTAATACGGCTGTACGTGATGCGCACTAATGACGCTAATAGGAAATGAATTCTACGATAGATTCGTGTTTTGTTGTTCGTTTTTCTGTCTATCTTGATAAATCTTTTTTTTTTATATACAGATCGGTTTTCTGTGGAAATGCATACTAATCATTTCTTTTCGTTTTCGATTAAGAAGATTCAATTTAATTATTTTTGCCGTCGGCTTTGTTTCGTTTCCGTTTTTCTTTCAACCCATTTTTTTATAAACAGAAAATATATTATACAGAATTTCAATTTTATATACACAAAGATTTTGAAATCATTCGATTTTCCATAGACCTCAAAATTTTCTACGTGTTATGTATACGTTATAGTAAATTAATATTCTTCAGTTGATCTATATTTTCACTGATGAAAATATACTTCTACCAACTCAACTGATGAATCTGTATTTAATAACAGACTTTACAAAATCGTTGCTCACTATCATGAAATTTAAATTCGTTCACTCACAAACAAAATTTACATTTAATTATAAAATATACTATTACTGGAAACATACAAATTACATGTATAGTATATCATATACACATGAATATTATTTATTTAATACACATATATTTTTAATAATATTCTGGTATATGCCAGTACATATCAGTACATATATTATAACTACCTGAACTCGACAGGCTTTATCCTGCCAGTCTGTATTATAACAGCTTGACATAATTCTATGAATTGCGTAACCAAGGCAACTAAATTCAACAAACGACAGATCTTCGACTCTTCGTATTGAATTTTTTCATAATTTTTTTTTTTAATGATACAAAAACCTTCTTGATAAAAAAATACATATACAAGCCAATTTTCATAGTGATCGGTCGAAAAGTGTTGGAATGAAACGTCGTCAAATATACATATACAAACATCCATTTTTATATAATATATGTATGTAGATGAACCTTCTAGAGAATTTCATGTAATATACTTCAATGTATCGATCGCCTTTACAAACAACCGAAAAAAAGTCAAGACACCCACTTTGGACATGCATACGTTTACGCATCGATTTCGCGTCCATCTCGCAACGAGTTTTTGTTATGGAAATTTTACAAGCATATTTCTGAGCGAAAGGGGCACCCACCCACCGGCAGAGGCAAAGTATTAGTTTTGGGTCAAATAAGGCGTTCAACTTTATTACTAGAGTGAATTTGAATGAAGCCGAGGGCTTTTCTTGGTGCCGGTCCCTAGGGACGGAACCCACCCACTTCCCTATGTGAAATATCGGCTCGCCCCATCCCCCACCCCCCCCACACACGCGAGTATATGGCCGGTCATAAATCTGATCTGAATAGGTTTCGAAAAACATAAATATGATAATCATATAATAACCCACTTTATTTTTTCTTCGGCTCTCGGCGGTGATTTCGTCCGGTCGAATAAATATCTTTCTTTTTAACCCGTCGGGTGGGTGGCCGAATATTTTCGATCTTTTACATTCATCCGTTTGACCCCGTTTCTATGCGTGTGACCTTCGGTTTCGATTTTTTTTTTATGTTCGGTTGAAGATTGACGATTCTTTTATATCCGCTAGGTTTGTCGGGTCGCGTCTGTTAATGGTGTTTGGAGGCTGTGGTGTGTCGAAGTGTTTTATGATTGAAAAAGTCCATGGGTTAAAGTGGGCCCAAATATTTTTCTTTTGATAAATCTTGTTGTTTTGCTGTAAGCCGGGGATGTAGTTCAAGGTGAATTAACCCCATTGAAATAATTTAATATTATAGTAATCGTTAAGTCGGGGTTATTCTAATGGGACTAAATAGTTAGTGTACAAAATATCCCTGGCTGAAATTAATGAAACATATTAATGTTAT
>JAOXNN020000039.1:2332904-2347069 GCA_028571205.2 Hydropsyche betteni | reverse complement strand
TATATCGTTCGACCAATCACCATATAAAAAATAATTTGATTTAAAACGCCGAGTCCCGAGCAACGCCGGGTACTACCACTAGTTTGAGTATAAAACCCACCTCATTTCTAAATATCAAACTATCGATCAACAATGTATTTTAGTCATTAAACAGATAAAAAATACCCAAGACATTAAGAACCATCTCCTCCATCGAGTATTGTATTCGAATAATAATAAAGCTTCAAACAATAATAATTCTGAACGATAATAAAAACACTTTCCATTTCAAATCTCAAACAACAAAACCAAATATAGACCAACAACAACAACTCCCTCCCACACAAAAAACACAAAATTCCCACCCACCCGTAAAACAAAACCAGTCTTAATACCCCTCGAGTGGCAAAATCAGAAAAGATCATCGATAATTTTCAAAACACAATCGGATTCGACCCCGTTATTGGAAACCTCTTTAACGTCGCGGGAGGAGCGGGTAGCCGGGAGGAGTCGAGGACCCTCTCGGAGTGCCCATAATGAAATTCTGAAGAGTTGTTTATTGCCGCCGCGTCTGTCGAGTAAATTTTTCGGAAGTAATTCGATTTGCAATGGGGTGCCAGGGCCGGGGGGTTAATTGGATCAGAGTGCAGGTGGTGGTGCAACACGGGGATGTGCCGCGGCAAGTTGGGTGAGCAACTTTGTTTCGCTTTGCTCAACTTTGCAGGCGTCGGGTAACAAACTCGGTTAGGTGCGCGAATTATTCAATTGCGTCGTAGCGGTCGAAGTTCGATCTTTGTGGTTGACAGGTGTCATGAGATGGTCGCTTTTCTTGAACATGTGTTGGAGTGGATGAAGGTTTTGTTCGCGGATGTTGTCTCGCGATATCGAATTCGATGTAAATATATTCAGTTTTGAACTAAGACAATTGAGGGGCTTGGAAGTAAATAGTGTTAAGCGGCATTTGTTACTTTTAGGGATATTAAGAAAAATAGGAGTAACCCGACATAGTACAGTCATCTTTTGAGAGGATGTGGAATTTTTTATTAATTTCTATAGCAAAAGTACTAATTTTTGTAGTAAATAAAAAAAACTTAATTTTATAATTTTGGTGCTTAGTACTATTTTCTGTCGAGCCCCTCAATTGATTTTTATTGATCTGAACATTTTATTAATATTTTTTTACTTTTCTGGATAATTATAACAGACCTCATAACAAAAATGATATTCATTCATCCTCATTTTGGCTTGTCTTCTAAAACAATGGTGTTTTTTTTTTTACTTTTTTACTGGTTCCAAATCATTTTCATAACTTAAAATAATCATTTTTTACATTCTGAGAAAAATAATCTATTTTATAATGGATAGATTCTTTATTGATTTTTTTTTTTTTAATTAAAAAAACATTTTTCTTGATTACGATAAAGTGAAACTGCGTAAATCGCGATATGAGTATATCTATGGTATCTAATCTTCGAACTTTCACTATAACAGCATTTTTTCTGAAATATTTTCACAATAAAAAATATTGAATATAAACGTAGCACACAAAGATGGAAATAAATAAAAGACTGTCAACTCCAACGATATAAAAAGGTATCTTAAAACTGAAACAATCATACGGAGCTTTAATCGCACAAAAACAAACAACTTATCCGGTAACAATAATATTTTGAAAGGATAAGAAAAAAAATTCGTCTCGCAGAATTTATACGCGCCGAAAATCGATTCGTTTTATTTCCGCAAATGTGATTATTTCCCGAATAAAAGTTTTACCGCAGTTTTATTGGCGGCGACGAACGTTTCTTTTGATCCTCGCCAAGATATATCAATAAAAAAGGAGAGTCCATTGATTGTGAGACAGTTTTTGGGTAATTCGATACATGCCAATAATTCGAATTTATTCGGGTCGTTCGCTACTGCTATGCGCGAATCGATAAAATGTGTCATAATAGTGGACCGGTTTAATTGAATTCGAAGTGTTGTAGTTGATTGGTTTATTTGATATTTTTATTTTTTGTGTGGATATGGTAGTTGAGTTATGTTTGAATAGTCCATTAGTCGTTTAACTATTGAATTGATTTCGATTTTTTGTTTAATTGTTTGATAGTAAAGAAATGATTTGATTAACTTGTTTCTAATGATTTTATTTTTTGCAATAATTTTTTAAATAAATTTAAAAAAATATATACAAAATGTAATATTCAATGAATATGCAAAATATAAATTAGAAAAAATTGTTCTTAATATGATAATATAACATGATTTGAATATTTTTTTAGAAAAAATTACGTATTTTTTGTGTGAAAATTGGCACAAATTTCTATGTCTGATTATGGATTTTAATATTTCATAATTTATTAACGAACCTTATCTTCACGTTGGGGAAAGTGTCCCCAATAATATAATTAGAACACTATCGTTTTACGGTCGCGTGAACTCCTAATAATTTTCCTAAGCGAAATTTAATTTTCACGCAAATTTAGTTTTGCACGCTAGTAACGCAGTAATTAACGCAACTTTTTTGTTTCTCTTTTTCTGAACCTTCTTTTCGAACATTTTAATTTCTAAATTTCAGCGCGTTATCTCCGAAGCGGAACGACGATTCCAGTAGTGCACTTTCGTCTTGGAAAAAATCATATTACGTACATGTGCTGAAATTTGAATTTTCACTCTGAACGCATCACGCCTCGGTAATCAAAGGGTTTCATTATAAAGCTAGGATTATTACAAATGCAGATTTTTCAACGAAATTTATATTTAAAAAAAATTCGCATTTCAATACGGAAATTCCTATATCGTATATACTGTTTTTCGATTCATAGCGATTTTCCATTATGCACTCCAATAGTGCAAGAAGTGCACTATTGAAAAACGAATTATTTTATTTTTTCAAAGACGATTTCAATTTTCCGCATCGAACGATAATATCTTTCATAATTTATTCGCGATCGGGAAATTGAACTTCATTTTTAATTAGTCCCTAACGGCAGTAGAAAAGGAAAAATCAGATGTTTCCAACTATTTTAAGCGAAACGCTTTTCGAAGTCTTCTCTTTGGAAAATTTCCATCGGAAAGGAAAAATAGCTGATAAGTCAGTTCGAATGGATAATTAGCGAGAATTTATAGATACGTATAGTTCACAGAATGATTATATTCATTTTCTTCCTCTCCAGCAATTATGTAATCGAAAGGGGTAACGACATTTCCACCGCTATTATATGGGGGAAAAAAAGATAATGGTAGATATTATTCGCGATCGGGGCACAAGAAAAAGAAAAGTTTTTTGCGCACGTGGACAAGTCGAACCCTCGTCATCCATTTTATCATTTTATTTTGATGGTTATACGTGTGTGTGTGTTTTTTTCATAGACGAAGGTTAACATAAGGGTAAGCAGTGTAGGTCGCCAACTTACACTGCTAATTCGTTACGAGAGGGTCAGCGCGTGTGAATAGGACACACATCAATAAAACTCACATTACATTTAGAATTTGCCCGTGCCTCACATGGTACATTTTTATTAAGTAAATCAGTTTTGTATTTTTTTTATATAAAAATATATTTTGTATTATAATATAATACTTTCGCGTGTTGGAAATAAAATTTCGTATCATCGTTATGCTAAATTATAACTATTTTTATTGTATTATTGAATAAGTTCAGTATTTAAATAATGTATTATCGGATTGGGAATAATAATTTTAATGACTAAATTAAATATCTATGTATGAAAATTATAAAAAAAAATCCATTGTTACAATTTTTATGATAATATTTTTGTCGACATCAAATGTATAATAATTATTGCAATAATTTCTTTCTTTAATTTTCTTAACATTTAAATCATTTCAAATACACTGAAATTAATTAGCATATAAAACAACGAATTATAAAATGTATCCGCATATTTCTAATTTAAATCTTTTCACTAAAAAATGGTTATATCATCTTCATATACAACTTATAAGATATTATCATCAGAATTCAAATATTTTTTCGGTTTTAAAAAAAACTCAATCTCAAACACATTAATATTGAAATAAAACAATATTCCTCCATAATACTCACTACATCACTCGAAAAACCATCGCCATTTTCAACAAACCTTACCCATCACCCACACATAACACGACCCACGCGAAAAACTTCAATTTTCAATTTACCGTAGCAAACACAACACTCAACCACACCGCCACGCAAAATTACCGAAAATTTTCCGGAAAGACTCTCCGGATATTTTTAATTAGGCCCACCTCGAGCACGCGTATCGGTTCGCAGACAAATTAACGTCTAAATTAGCGCGGCAGTTATCTATTATGGGTTTCGCTATTTCGCCGAGCCTCGGGTACCCCGTGGGCTTTGTTAATTTGTCTAGAATTCGAATCTGAGGTGTAAACCGCAGGGAATATTAGTCTGAAACGTCGAAACGGCTCCCGTGCCCATCCCCAAGGCTCTTGTGTACATTAACTTTATGACGGTACACGGTTATTATGTTTGCGAGCACGTGAAACTATTCATATTTTCAGCGCTCGCTGTGGAAACAGATTATCGCTTTTGCGTCACACGATGCGAGCGTGTTTAGTTTTGAATACTAAGAAATTGATAAGTTTCGTGTATGGGGTGTGGAGTTGGGTGTTTTATGGTTTGGTTGAGATGTGGATGGACGTGATGGTTGAGAATCGTGTCTGTTTGGGATGATTTCGGAATTTGGAGTTGGTTCTGGTGTGTGTTTTGAGGTTCGGTCGAAACGGGGATGGATATGTTGTATGACGTAAAAACTATATCGTTCTAAGATGAAATATAATCATCATTTGTTTTTATTTTTAGTGAATCGAAACGAAAACTTTTAAATGTCTCGAAATATAAAAAAATAGTCTCACAACACTTTTAAAATAAACTGTTCATAAATTCTAGTTGGTACGTTCCAAATCACAGTTTCGTAAATTGAGAAGTGTATCTCCCTCGGGAAAATCCAGACAGAATCCAGAAAAGATCTAATGAACCTTTTAGTCGTATATTTTACATATATATTCAACAGTTTAGAAACCTTATTAAACATACTAATTCCTTTTGATAAGCGACAAGTTATGTAGTCAATAAATAGATACGTTACTTGGAGCCCATCCGAAAATATCCATACCCTGAAAATTAATAAGAAAATCCTTTACCAAATAAACACTTAACTGCACATAATGATTCAATTTTATATAATCATTGAAATTAAGCAACATATAAAATGATTTATTCAATTGATTTAACAAAGATTTATTCAAGTGTTCAGATAATGACGATGGTTTCAACTATGAGAATGTATCATTAAAACTATTGTCATAATAATCAATTAAATTTTCATCAATTTCATTTCAAGTTCAAAATGTTGAATTTGTTGAATAAAGCCAGTATCTAAGACCATTTGACAAGAAATAAACTACTTTTAAATCCACTCTTACAATAAGATTAAAGTCATCCCTATACTTCATTCATTAACCGGAGCTTTCATAGCATGGCGTTGCATATACACAATACCGTTGCGCAACGTTTTTTTCCAAACAAAACATTTATATACCGAAAAACAAACGTCTATCCTACTTAAAAACTTAATTTTGGATTTTTTCGATTGGTATAGAGACGTGGATGTCTTCGGCCGCAGTCCGGCCCCTAATTAGGATGCGTATGCGTGCTCTGACCGTTCCGTTAAATAATTCATGGAGTGTGTCGAAAGTTGGGCTTCGTCATCAATCACGGCGAGCTTCTTGACCATGGAGTGGGTGCTTTCACATAAATTTGCACGTTTCTTCGTCGCCGATTCATCATATTGCGGCAGACGTGACGGAAAAGGTTGTTTTGGTTTCACGCGACCTTTGCGAATCAAAGTGCCATGGACATGCGCGTTCAAATATTCATTTTTTATTCGATTTCGTATGCGGATTGACAATTGATCTTGAAAAATTGAACGATTTTTTGTTGGGGTTAGCAGTTTGGTAGAAGTCATGTTTCGACTTTTTTTAAGAGATGGAAAAAATATTTTATATTACTGGGTTATGGGCCTGAAATTTTTTATGTTAAATATATTATATTAGTTTAATTTAACTTTTCAATAATTAATTAAAAAAATTATACATTACACGGCAATTTGATTAATCCTCAACGTATCACACTTTCAAAATATACTAAATTCATTTTCAGATGCAATCATTCATCATTAACTCAAAAAAAATATTTAGATTTTGAACTAATCCTACGCAATATGGCCCACATACCTTTTCGATTTTATATTATACCATCCATCATCTTCCTAATCTTTTTCATTTTATTTCACAGTCTTTTAAATAACATTTCACACATCTATTTTCTATCTTGTCACATACCCATCATCTTCAACACCTTAATCTACTATCTTAATCTAATTCTTTTTTTTTAAGTATTTCCTTCGAGCGGGCGCATCAAATAATTTCACTTGAGCGGGCGCGTGTTTTAAATTTGACACTTTCAAGTTTTCTCCGTGTAAATGGTGTTTTCTTTATTTAAATGTTAGGGAATTGCTGTTAGATTATGAAAAATGATAAATGACTGTACTTTTAAAAAAATATATTTGACCTTCTAAACAAAATATTTTATTGACCTATTAGTTAGAATCATTATTCTCGTCCTGACAATTATTGCAAACCACCTTAACTGCAGAATGGTTCAAATAAAGAACTGGCAACGGCAACATTTCGTTGAGGCTGAGTATCTTTATTTCTCCAGTTCACATGACCTATAAACACCGCGTTTTGGAAGGATTCTTATGAAAATTCCCAAATATTGATGAATAACAATAACAACCAAGCACACCCGGTACGTCTATAGATCGGAAAGACCCTGACCCTGAAATAGCTTGAATCTCGATTCTGGAAACTCAGTAGTTTAAGTGTTAGAAGCAATAATGCGTATTTGTCGCCAATTTTGCAACAGTGCACCTGTTCAAAGGCATTCTTCAACATTTTCATTAAATACAATGAAATTCTGCACTTTACATTGCGACACAAAGTACACGAACACATAAACGTAAACACATCTATATACTCACGCACACCATCGATCCCCACCCTTTACACGAACTAATAACAACACCATCATCTTCATCACTAAAAACTTATATCAAAACCAATTCTGTGAACAAACACATCGACAATCGACCTTTTACCACCCCCCTTTTTACCACCCCCCCTTTTACCACCTTTTACCACCCCCCCGATCCCCGATTGACAAACGTCATACGTTACGGCGTCCGGGAGCGAAAGCGCTCCCTTGTTTACGGTTTCCGGGATAACGTGTCCAAATTGAAACGGAGCCGGTCGTTTTTGAGTGTGTATGTTCCGCGTCTAATTGCCTTTTGCGGAGGTCAGCCGGTGTCGTCGTAATTAGCCGGCGCCTGTTTAATTTCTGGCCCTAACGAGCGACACATTACGACACTTCCTGTGCGTTGCTTGTTACGCTGTTGCGGATGGCCTGGTTATGAGCGGCTTTCGGATGGGTGTGAGCTGTGTACTGTTTCAGGTGTGCGTGTCGAAATTTTGTATTGAAATTGGGACGTTTTGTATGTTCGGATGCGTTTTTTGTATTAATTTTTTTTCATGATATTCAATTGTTCGTTCGCTGGAATAGAAAAGCTCGATGATTGTTGATCATTACTGGAAATCATATGTGCCCATTTTTGTTTCTATTTCTAACCTGTAAAAAAAATATTGGAAATGAATGAGTCATGATTTTTTCGAACTTCAGTTTTTCAGTGGCCTATCTTATGTTTCGCAAATTAAATACGTTGTGTAACGTAACGCCCGCGTGTAATGCAAACATGTATTTATCGTTTATTTAACATAAGATAAATGGAATAATTTATCACCAAATTATAAATGAACCTTAAAAATTCCATTTGAATAATAATACACACAATCTTCTTTTCATGCGGTTCCGAAATAACACCAATAATAAAGACGCTTTAAAACGGTATGAAAAAGTGTATTATTATATCACAATGGTAAGGTTCTGTGCAGACCAGTGTAATTAATGTATGTATGTAATGTAATGTATGTATGTATGTAATTACATGTATGTGATCAAAGTTATAAAATAAAAATTTCTATGTTTTTTGATGATTTTACAAAGCGAAATTTTTTCACTATACACATTTTTTGTAAAGTACATTTGAATAGAAGTTTTTCCCAAATATACTGATGGAATCATCTCTAATTTTTATATGGTTTATATTGTGTGTATATTCTTTCGAAATTTTTTAATACTAATAAATCAAATACTTTTTTGTTGTATTGTATTAATATTTTGTATTTTATACTTGAAAATATATATATTTGTATAACTTTGTTATAAATGTGTATGTTTTTTTTATTTCACATGAAAATTTAATTACATCGAGTTATAATATAATGAAACTGAAGTCTCTTTCGCGAAATATAATATTGTTATATTTTTTTTTACTATAATTAAATTTATATTATTATTAACAAATAAACTGAAATTCAGAGACTCAAAATATAAATGTATATAATATAATAATACGATTTTTCACTGCCAGAATTTCCTCGAATCCACCGACTGTTCAAACGAGCTTTGCGAATTTTTAATTCTCAATTCGCAAGAAGGACTTAAAAGGTCAAGATCTGATTTGGATTCAAGGCTACCTACGATTGATGAATTGCAATCCGATTGAAGCTGATAAGTATCCATTTTAAATTTATAAGTCTACTCGAAAATTCGTTAGTCTTCTTTGTGGAAGGAGTTCCATAACGCCAATGGGAAACAATTAAAGTGCGAGTGAGAAATGAGCTTTTCAATTTAGGCAGCCGCCGTTGACGGGTAATACGTTCGGAAAATTCCCACGAGAAAATCATATTTCAGTTGAAATTAAAAAAAATTGTGTACGTGAAATACACAATGGTTGATATTTTCAAAAAAATTCACAGAATATTTTTTTTAATTGTTCAAAAAATTTTCACCATTCAATATTTTAAATAACATATTCGATTTTGATCGTAAAATGTAATCTAAAAAAAAAATTGCAGGTAAATTTGGATAATGTATTACGATTATTACGTTAGGAACGATTCGACGAAAATTGTGATTCAATTTGACCGAAGCACGAAGATCACGAGGGCGGACGAGTGGAAGGTATTTTTTTTTTTCACTTTGGTATTTCGAAAAGGCTTGCATTTTCAATCGAACGTGTTTCCTAGATGAAACGAAGTTAAGTGTACGACCGAGAGAACCTTTGAACAGATTTATCGGGATCAAAGTGTACACGGTGAAGCAGTTTTTCGCCGAAAAATCATTATTTTGCTTCTCTGTTTACCCTTTTTACTGTGCTTTGGTTTATTGCAGTGACGCAATGCTGATACTACAATAAATCGTTCGTTAAAATTGCAAAAGGTCAATTATTAAATACAACTTGTATAAAATCGATCCACTGATCCACTATTCACTAAAATTCTAGTTTGTATAGATAACTCTAATAATTCACTGTAAAATTTTAAATAAGATCAAAATTAATAATCTGAACGATATCTCTTCAAATTAAGTATAGATGGCGCTAATCACTAATCATATACGAACACTCTCTTCAACACTAAACCTAAAAAACTCACAACTATACATCTCATAATAATAAAAATCACTCTCATTCTAAACCAACTCAAACACACCATCCCTCACCCGACCCGACCGATACACTCCCAGATCGAAAACAACCCCGACTTCCCGAGTTCTTAATTGCTTCCAGCCGCGGGAAAAAAAACAGGCTTCCGACCGACTTCCCGCAAACGCAACCCTCTCAAAACGACCCGCAAGGACTTGGAAAGCTCTCGAGTTTCCCGCATGTGCTCCCAGCGTTTATAGTTGCAATGATGTGCGCAATTACCGAAACGAGAGTTCGTCGGCGGCCATATTGGCCTCTCGGTGCGAATAACGCTAATCCGAGCGTGCACTCTCGTAAACAGCCACGAAAGGGAAAAAAATGGCCCTCGGCCTCCGTGGAAAAACCTTAGACGAGAATTAATCACGCCGCAATCTCGGGGCCCAGCTTAAGCGGCCTAATTCGGCTGCTGGCTTTCGAAAGTTATCCCTGGATAGGCGGGGAAGCTCAAAGTGCGGTCTGTGGATGGTTGATGTGTTAGGATTCGATGCTTTTGAAAAATTTAGGTTGGTGGGTAATTGTGATTGTTTTTTTTTTTTGTATTTTATATTGGGTCGTTTGTCGTGTGTGCTATTGATGAACTAGCTGCATTCTATTGACCTAAGACCATTGAGCATTGACTCTTTATGATTTCTTGGCACGGAATCCTAATAATGTCAAAAAAGCTTTTTAGATAGCAAATATAATATATTATAATTAGATTATTATCATATCCAATCTATATAACGATATTTCAGAAATTTCAAAAAAAAATCCTATCTCTTACACTCACTATATATTGTTAAGAAAAAGAAAATACTCAAAGTTTTAGTATCGAAAATCAAATAATCTTCAGTTAAAGATACAAACCAATAAATGGACCAAAGCAAAGAAACAGTCAATCACAGTTATATATTGATCATATTACATGACCATGTTGCTTAAAAAATTGTAATTTAATTTCTCGCATATGAAATTATCAATACCATCTACATTTGTATACGTTAAAAAAATGCTTCAATATTTTATCTACTAAAAAAAAAACAAAAAAAAATATTTGCATAATATTCCAAATCGAAAAAATAATTGAAAACCTCTGATATATTACCCTGCGATCGTTATAACGTCTGTTTGTGTGATGTATGATTAATTTCATCCTCAATTTATTCCATTCTCTCACTTAATTTCTCGAGTGCGCAAATATGAGATTGCGTCTCCTTTATTAAATACCCAATGTGTACATACAATCCAATGGAAAATGCGAGCAAAGGAAATTAAATTTAAACAAATATTTTAATGTGTGATGTAGAGAATAAACAGTATCGTACGTACACACGTTAATATTGTAGTTATATTCGAAACTCGATTCATTTATAATGTAATCATTCGATGAAAAATTTTGATTGTTTCTAAATATAGATGATGTCCGAACAATAGGATTTACACAAGTGTCAAAATTTTGGTATTAACATCTAAGTCAACCCTTAATTCAAACACCAACAACGCGGTCAAACTTTTGATCCGCAAATGGTCGGTTGTAATAATTGTGAAAGTTCTGTTGATGAGTTAAAACAGCGTTTCAAACCGTATTTTTTATCATTTTAGTTGAAAAAAATATATATATATATACGTACATACATATATATAAGTTAGGTTCCGGTTTTCGATTCATCTCTTAGTGATCAAATTTTGAACATGATAATCTTGCATTTTAAGTGCGAAAATTTTTGCATTATAAGGAGTAATTTATATATTTTTTAATAAATTTTGTGCATCGTTTAGAGATCATGTTCATCAGATTTTTACAATATCTTAACGACTTTCGTAAGGTTTCATGTTGTATAATACTACCTTTTACCGTGCAAATTTTTAGCGTGTACAATATTCATACAGATTTGTTAAAACTGACAAACATAACCACAATGCGCACAAGTATTATACAAAGACACTTTGAAATAAGCAGTGGTGGATTGGATGGTTAAAATTGATAATTAATATTTGTTTCAACAAATACAGCGCTTAAATTAAAATTTATAAATTCATACGTATTTCGACTTACACATTTTTGTACGCTCACCATAGAAACTCATCCTTATTATAAATTCATCTTCATAAAAAAACTCGAGAAATAGTTACATAAATTTTCTCGCATTCTACGCTTCCCCCCATATAAAAATATATGAAAATTTCACATCTGATACACAAAAATACCTTTTTTTCTAAACATAAAATTTACATTACAACCACAAAATAAATATCAAACCGAAAATACTGAACATCGTCAAATTCCCGAAGCGTCGCCCACGAAACGGCCATAACTCGGCGAACTCGAATTAAGCACAACAATAAAACCGAAACAACAATGCACCGGTGCGTTGAACGTCTGCCGATCTTCAGATGCTCGAGGGTCGTTAACTGAACACGTTAACTGTCAGTTTCTAGCAACTAACGACATTTGCCGACATACAGTGCGATGAGGCGGTCTGCAGTTTCGTTTGTTGCTGGCTGTTTGTGGATGTCGATATTGTGTGAAAGATGGCGGAGGTCAGGTTGGTTTGTGAAATTGTGAGCGGTCAGGTTGTTTGAGGGTCGTTGGAGCGATTTGTATGAAAGGGTGGAACTTTGTTAAGTCGGATGAATCAGTATGATGAAAGGAAAAATGCCTTTTTTGTAGTGATAGAATGAATTGGAAATGAAATTTCTATAGTTATTTGAAAATAATAACACCCTGAAATCCAAAATGATATCTTCGAAGTTTTCTCCGCATCCAAATATAACTTTTCATCCCCATGCTTCAAATCGTTCATAAATTTCCGATCTTGCTGATACGCTTTGCGTTACATATTATGTGTAACGCAAAGCCTCACACTCTTATTATCTCACCCCATAAGAAGTAAAACTTTAATAAACTTTCTTAACTATGAATTTGTATTAAGAATAGTCATGAAACTTCATATTGAACATAAAGTGCGAAATAGCAAAAAAATCATTTATTCTTTTCTACTCGAACTCAGTGTTAACTTTGTTCCATAATATACGCACATGGAGTTTCACCTTAACAAAAAATTTTTGTGTTCAGCATTCGGCAAAATCGATTATTCTCGCGAAACATATTTATTTGTTATTCTATTATAAATGTGCATATAAAGCAAAATTAGATCGATTTTCAATTCATAAATATTTATAGCGAAATCCAACAAATACTAATGGAGTTGCCATGGAATAAGCAACGATCTACAAGCTTTATTTCGTCAAACACAAAGCGAGTGAACGTTTTAAGCTTTCTCCCAAGGTCTCGATATAAAGTTTGACAGCTCCTTCGGAGTGAAACGACATAAATATATAACTCTTTCAAGGTCACATAAATTCCTCATATCAAAATTCGTTATTAGAAAACTAATATCGCTACATTTGTTTTTTTTAGTCATTTTTTTTTATTTCTTTATAGACGAATTTTCCCTTTGTACACGTAGCTGAATCGATTGATGTATTTTTCAGCAGCGCGTTCGTTCAACCGTTTTATTCGCGACACGCCTTATAAAAAGGGCGCGTGCACACCCTGTACAAATTACAGTCGTATTCCGATTTATGCTATTTTTGTATTATAAATAAATTTTAAATTATATAAATCAAATTTTAAACTTTTTTGTATGTTTTGATTCTTAATACGAAGTCGATAAATAGATCGATATTAAAAAGCGTAAAAAAAATATTCTTATTTTTTGTTAGATCTCACACTAAAATATCTCAGTGTAAATGACATGATGCTAAAATTTAATATTAAGAAAATCTTATCTTACATAATCTCAGATCAACATTTTTCATCTATCAACTAATCACACCAAATTCATTCAACTTCAACATTCAATCACAGCCTTTAAACTACACTTACGGATCATTTCACCATTTACCCACAAAACAACTATCCAAATCGACATTTCACTATACTGACAACACACACACACCACGACCATATAATAATAATATATTTATTTCTGCTTGCGAGTCGAACGGATTCATTCAATCGGGCGCGCTAAAGGATTACCAACCGTGGAGAGAGACGCGCGCGCGCGAATATTTAAATTTTCCGAATAAAATTTGCGAATAAGGATAAGTGCCGCTTCCCTCCTAACGCCCCCGCTCCCCGCCGAGGGGTTTTCCGAGCTTTCGAATATTTGACGCCATTTGAATATTAAATGAATGAAAATAAACGAGTCGATATTGGCGGAAAGCGCGGCCGGCGGAAAAGCGCTTTTCCGGGATTAGATCGCGCCGCGATTTCGACACAAGTTTCTATCTTGTTAATCGATTAATTTGCACTCGTTTTGTGATGTATAAATGTAAGGTTGATTGATGATTGTTCGGAATGTTATCCGTTTTTGAATTGCGTGTGTGTGTGTGTGTTGTTACGATTGTTTGACTGTGGAAATGCGGATGCGAAAATTATATATTGTATAAACTACTTTTATATAAAAAAATATATATGTGTGTGTGTGTGTGCTTTGTTCGGGGTGTGTGCAA